>NEWO01000759.1:237049-259760 GCA_003013225.1 Phalaenopsis aphrodite | reverse complement strand
ATAAGAGAATAAGATTATAGTTAACTATTTAAAGTAAAGAAAACTATATTTTAAAGTATTAAGAATCTGGAATTTCAATTGAGAAGAAAAGATTGGGTCTCAATGATGTAAAAGCTATGAAATACTTATAAGGTAAGAAATGCTTTGAGTTTCAAATTTAGGGAAAGAAAAGTGAAGTTCAAAATCATTAAAGGTTATCCAGATATAATAATCTCACTTGAAAAAAGGAAAAAGAAAGAATTGAAAACAATCCCAGAAAAGAAAAGAAAAATATATAGGATTGAAAGCAAAAAAGAGAAAAAAGAAAAAAAAAGAAAGTGAGGAGAAGCTTGAGGAGATGCCTAATCAAAAATTGGTTTCACTGGACCTACCTAAAGGGAAAACTTAAATACATTCATGAACTTATATTTATGGAATAAATCTTTTTACTAATAGAGTTCTCATGAAGTTCTTATCTTTTGAATATTCTAAGTGACTTAATACTGCAATCTATAGTCATTCTTGAAATAAATAGAAAGCCAGAACTCTTAAAACTTGATGACTAGATAATACGATGGATACAGAGTTAATTCAATTACTTGAATTTTTTCTGAAAATCTCACTATGATATTTATCTAAATCAAACTTATAGTGTTTCTGAATTAAAATATTACTGCAGTGGATCATAACTTTTATATAGTACTAAAATTACGGGAATATGTTGATATTTTGACCAAAGAAAAATATGTTGAGATTTTCATACCTCTTTTATATTGTTTTTAATGTTATTGCACTTTAAAGAAAGATATTTTTGATATTTTGTTGCAGGAATGATGAATTAGGGTCAATGGAGCAAAAAAATGCAAAAAAGGAGCGAATTTGGATAAAAAAGGACCAAAATGTGGAAAATTGCATTAGGGTGCCGTCGAGGCCGCCGACGACGAGATTTTCCCAAGGCTACAGAACAAATTTTCTAGAAGGCCGCAGACGGCGCCATCGAGGCCACTGACGGCGTGATCGATGGTTAGGTGACATGTACAATGGATAAGGCCAGATTTTGGAGGGGTGCGTAAGCAACTCTTGGGAAAACTCATCCACATCTTTAAAGAGAACATTTTGCCCGAAAATAAGAGAGGAGAAGAGAAAAGAAGAAGACTTTTGGAGACCTGAAGGTTAGATAGGTTACATTTGAGCTTGCTAGAGCGTGTAATTGTGAGGAATTCTTCGAGAAATTGTAAGAGTAGAGGGAAAGTGAGAGATTTCTTCCTCCTTGCTACTTCAAAGAGGAATTCTGTGTGATGTAAAGAAAGGAAGAAATTCAGAGGAACTTTGAGAAGTGTCCTTGGGGAGAAATTTAGAGATAAGTTATTTACTTGTTATAGTTTGTATGGCTTTGATTTCATTTTTGAATTCCCAGTTGTGTTGTGCTTTACCCATAAGTTCTGAGTAGTTTTNGATTTTGGAGGGGTGTGTAAGCAACTCTTTGGGAAAACTCATCCACATCTTTAAAGAGAACATTTTGCCCGAAAATAAGAGAGGAGAAGAGAAAAGAAGAAGACTTTTGGAGACCTGGAGGTTGGATAGGTTCCATTTGAGCTTGCTAGAGCGTGTAATTGTGAGCAATTCTTTGAGAAATTGTAAGAGTGGAGGGAAAGTGAGAGATTTCTTCCTCCTTGCTACTTCGAAGAGGAATTCTGTGTGTTGTAAAGAAAGGAAGGGATTCAGAGGAACTTTGAGAAGTGTTCTTGGGGAGAAATTTAGAGATAAGTCATTTACTTGTTATAGTTTGTATGGCTTCGATTTCATTTATGAATTCTCAGTTGTGTTGTGCTTTCCCCATGAGTTATGAGTAGTTTTCTATGTCTTTCTCCTTGTCTCGAGATTTGTGAAATGGTGATTTGAATTGGTGAAGCCATGAAAATGTTTAAGAAATTGTGATGATCTTTTCACTTCGATCTTCATTTACTTTCAATCTGGCCAATTGAATTGTTAAAATATGTTGAGTTTTACAACTAAAGTGAAGATTACATCCAAGATTCAGGGAGGTCAAAGCCCTTGGAATTTGGGTGCAAATAAATAGGGAAATGTTACTATCGAGCGTAGAATTGGAGATTATAGAGTGACAGACTAAAATCCCCAATTCGGTCCTATCGTTTGGGTGCTGATGTGTAGTTGTTAGCCCTCAGGTGAGGGGAACGTGGGAGCTCCGAAGTGAGAGCCGGTATCCTCCCAGCCTAGCCGCAGAATTAGTAACCAAGCATAGGATTAGTCAATGTTCTTTATGCCTGGATCAAAGCGTAAAGAATATATATGCTCATATTTGGCACAATATAATTGAACTAATTCATTTTATCCATTCACTATAATTTCTTGGCAAGGAGAAGGATGCTTTCTTATATATTGAATATCACAATTAAACATTATTCTTTATCATTAGTTACTATCCAAAATTATCTACTTATTTCAATTGTCTATTAGTGACAGATAAGCAACTTGAGCGTTGTTGTAGTTGAAGTAATACTTTTTATTAAATCTTAGTCCGTAGTATTCTATTTCTCCCTGTGTGATCGATATCTAGAACTCCATTAGAGCCCTATATTACTTGAGTGATACGTATATTTGCGTTGACAAATCGACTTTAACATTATTGAATATTATATCTATACATCTTTATTAAATCAAATATAAATATAAAGTCGCA
Organism: Phalaenopsis aphrodite; assembly: GCA_003013225.1. Classification (NCBI taxonomy): domain Eukaryota; kingdom Viridiplantae; phylum Streptophyta; class Magnoliopsida; order Asparagales; family Orchidaceae; genus Phalaenopsis; species Phalaenopsis aphrodite. The sequence goes on along the minus strand of NEWO01000759.1, from coordinate 257,080 downwards.
GTCAAGTTTTTGGCATCGTTGCTAGAATTTAAATCTTTTACTAGCGTCATCAAATTCTTGTAATTATTGATTTACGAAAAGGTCAGTCAGGATCCTATGAAATTAATAGACACTTCTGTAGATTTCTAACTATTTGACTTGTTTATTGAAGTAAAATAAAATTATTTAAATGTCTTTTCTTGATCAATTATCTTTGGTGATTAATAACTCATCTTTTTCTTAATTCCCTTCATTATATCCTTAAGAAATCTCATAGATTCTTAAATTGGAGTTTATTTAAAATCTCTTTCACTAACATCAAATGTTTTTAAGGTAATTTTAGTGGATTTTACCAACTCAATATTGCTTAACTAATTTTCTTTGAAGATAATTTTAAATGACTATTATTAAAGAATCGTGAAAAACTTTATCACATAAGTCCCACTAGACACCATTATAATTCACTTTTTTCTTGATTTTTTGTTGTGTTGACCTCAAGCTTCTTGTTAGGGTTTTTTGTTTTTTGACTTTATCTTTTTTCTTAGTTTTTAAATATGACAAGTGGCAGTGTTCCTTAAGTAATAAATTTCAACTGTGATAGTTTAGTGCCACACCTTTATGTTATCTTCTTAGTTAAAACTCAAGATAACAATAAATTGGTTAAAATAAATTGAATAAGACATAAAAATGTTTTTGGTTTGCTACTTAATATTGAAATTACATTTTTTTTAAGAATCTTGAAATTCATTAAGTACTTTTTAAATTTGTTAAGTTCTGACATTTTTATTTTTAAATCATTAAGCTTAATCTTTCCTAAATGTTTGGACTGACTTTAATAAACAAGTTGAATACTTTTTAAAATTTCTAGCAGAGTTACTTTATTATTATTGGACCTTTTACTAAGCTAAGTGGGTTACTTTTTAGCTTTATAACAAGGTATACTTTTCTCTCCCAAACTTATTTTTTTCCAAAGAAAGAATAACATGAAGTAGCAATAAATTAAAAAGTAGGTAAGTGTATAAAAATATAAATATCAGAGTAATCACATGAATCTCTTTAAATACAATACAAAACTCAACATGTAGAATCATCCAAAACTGGCAAGAAACACATCACAATATAAATCTCAATATATATAAAAATAAAAAATAATGTACAATATAGTATGCTAAAGGCAAGCAGTACGGACAACAACATACCAAAAGAAAACTACAACACACACAAGCAGACAATTAATAAAGTAGCAACTCCTTAAAAAAAACTAGTCTTGTAAGATTAGAAGGCAAAACAACACACACACACACACACACACACGATGCACGACACTTCTGAATAACCACTTAGATTACGCTCTACTGGCAACAAAAGTGAAAGCACACAAATTAAGCTCATAAATGGGTGCGAGCACGCAACAATGTGATACTATCCTAACCACTATTGGTCTCCTCCTTGTCATCATCCTCTGGAACATAAAGCTAGAAGGGTGGCACATTCAGGAATTTCATGATTTGTTTTGTGCAAGGAAGTTAAGAAAAAAATAATTTTTTTGTCACAACATAAGTAATTTGGAGCACAAACAACTCTAGATTAAGAAGAATTGCCAAAATGAAATCTTGAGAATGTGGGCGGAAGAAGTGTGTTTCCATGGAAAAATCAAAGAAAATTTAGAATTTTAGCAAGCAACTTACCTCGACCTAAAGCTTCTTCTTCAATCTACTCAAAGGAGGCCAAATCTGGTGAAATGATCCCTTTTTTGGTGACCTAAGAGGCTAGAGGAGCAATGAAGAGGGTGCTCGAGTGAGTGGAGCAGAAGAAATGATGGGAAAAAGATGCTTCAAGGTCTTAAATGAGTAGCAGTGTGGTCACGTCGGGTTGTAGAGTGGTCATGCCACCCTTTCTTGTGACCTTACCTAAAACAAGTCCTAGCCGGTGTGGTCACGCCAACCCCCATGGTACGATACAACAAATTTGTTTGTCCTCCCCCTTTATGTAAACCATCTACTTTATAGAGTGACCAGACATTGAAAACGAAGAACATACAACAGAAAAACACTTACACATACTCAAACTCCAAAACATAAATACAAAATAAAAAATTGTGCGAAATAAAGCAAATCAAAATTTAATGCTTAGGTTGCCTCCCTTGAAAGTGTTTGGTTTAGCGTCCTTAACCAAACAAAGTCTTCGACATCCAACCTAAACTGGGTCCCTAGGATCAAATTGTCAATTTAGTAATCTTCGATCACTTGTCTCAAATTTAGATTGTCCTAAGTGATCTCCTATATCCTAGAATGATATTATTCTCTAAAATCTTGCCCATACATTCCAATCTTGACTTAACCCAAAATTGAGGCTTCGTAGTAACCTCTCATTTCTAATCAGATAATCATTAGTGTTCACAAGGGGTAGACTAAAGGTTTCTCCTAATAGTTCTGTATCTGCAGGATAGACTTCTTCTAAAGGAAGAGCACATCATCTTTAATCAGATTGCTCAAAAATTCATCTATTACGATTCGTGCTTCGAGGGTTAATTCATATGATCCAACTGATTGACTTTGAACTATCGGTGCCTCCACTTCTACTTTCTAATTTTGATCATTCAACGAGGCATTGAGGAAGGTTTGGTAATTTTAAAACGTCAAATGTAACTTCTTGATCATTTTCTTTCAGATTTACCTTCCCCACTTGAACATGAATAATAGCCCTACCAGTGGCTAAGCATTGTCTCCCAAAAATTACATGCATTTCCCTATTGTCTTTGAGATCTAATATCACAAAATCCATAAGGAAGGTGAATTTATCCACTGAGATAGACAAAACTTCAACAATTTCTAGAGGATGAGCCATATAGATCAGCTTATTGAAGTGTCGAGTTGGCAAGCTTAATTTTTCTTTTCTCAAGTTGCTTAAAAATGTCTAGAGGCATGAGGTTGACATTGGCTCATAGGTCACAAAGTGTTTTTTCATGAAACTCGGTTTATATGTCTTAGAAAATAGTGAATTTACCAGGATATTTGTTGGGTTTTTATTGCCTTTGAGTGAATGGTGGTGGAAGACTCTCAGTTGGGTCAATCTAAATGTAAGAGGAAAATTTTCCTAAGTTAGACTCCATAGGGGTACTCTCATTCTAATGATTTACTCCCCTTTCTTCTCTAGTCCTCACTCTAACTACCTTATACTGCTCTAAATTTTGATATTTTGGGTTTACTTCAGTGTTACTAGGCATTGTCTCAAGGGGTCTATTGTTCATTGAGTTTATCATCTGTCTTACTTAAGTGTACAGATTCTTAATGACTACAGATTGGCTTTGTAAAGTGTTACCCATTTGAATAAATAATTCCTCTATAGGTGATTTCTTTTGGGCAGATTGGAAAATTATCTTGGAAAATTGGTGGATATTGCTGCATTTAAAGTTGATTCCTTGGCTTTGTCAATTAATTACAGGGTTGTTATGAGGAATTTTCCATTCTTGTTTGTTATTGTTCCATGAGAAATTTGGTTGGTTTCTACAGCTTGGGTTGTAAGTGTTAGAATAGGGATGATCACCATGGTTTCCAATTACATTAATAGTCTCTAAGTTTAATATGCTCAGATCCACCACGAGTCCATTTATCATTCCATCATTGGGATGAATTTCTTTCGAAGGATTCATCCCCATATTATTTAACTTCCCATAAATAACATCCACTTGGGTTATAAGGATTGTTATCACATCAGATTCATGCACGTCTGCTAACTTCTGGGGTTAAACTCTCTCGGCAAATAATTAAAAATTATTTGTGGTCATTTCTTCTATCAATTGGTAGGCTTAATCAAAATGTTTAGATATCAATGATCCTCCTGTAGTAGCATCAATTATGGATCTCTGGGAACCTACCAATTCATTATAAAAAGTTTGAATTATTAGCCAATTAAGTGGGGCATGGTGTTGACACCTCCTAAGTAGTTCCTTGAATCTCTCTCAGGCCTCATAAATTGACTCTCCATCAATTTGAGTGAATGAGATAATGTCATTCCTAAACTTAGCAGTTTTAAATGGAAGAGAATCTTTGGCTAGAAACTTTTGGGCTAGATCATTCCAGGTCATGATTGACTTTAAGGCAAGGGAGTTAAGTCATACCTAAGCTTTGTCCCTTAAGGAAAAAGAAAAAAACCTGCATCTAACGACATCGCTGGGGACACCACTGTATCAGAATGTGGCAGAAAGTTCAAGGAAGTTGGCTAAGTGAAGTTTAGGTCTTCAGAAGATAGTCCCCCAACCTGGTTATTTTAGATTATTTGGATTATGACAAGTCTCACCTTGAAGCTATTGGCTTCTACAAATGGGTAATTGATGCTCGTATGGATTTCCGCAATATAGGGGTTGACATAGTCCCTAAGTAATTTTATAATGGTGGTGTTAGGGATAGCCATCTCAATGGGTATTTTAGTGAGTGACTGTGCTTGCAAAGACGAATGGTGCAATTGATCTTAGGGTCGAAAGGGGTGAGGCCAACCTCAACACCTCCATGCATAAAAAAAAAACTCAACAAAATTATGCAGCAATCAGTCACAACAACCTAAACGAGTCAGTCAACTAACACAAATGCAATGCACACACAATATTAAAGAAAGAAAATAAAACAAATTTAACAGTAGATTTTTATTGACTTTTTAGCTTTATAGTTTTTTAGTACATGCAAGAAAACAAAGTAGCAGTATAAATGCAATAACAAAAATAAAAAGCAATACATAAAAACAGGAAAATAAAAAGTGTCAATCCTAGATCCTAAGCTTATCAATTAAATTTACCCTAAAATAAAAATAATTATTAACATATTTCTCTAGCAACGGTGCCAAAAGGTTGACACACCAAATCTTACCGCTAAGTAAGTTGACCGTACAACACAAGTGCACGTGTCGAGTAGTATGCAGTCTAAGAGTCCTCATATCAAAATTACGAGAGAAGTTTAACAATAATTTCTGCAGAAAAATCTCTAGTTCACTAATCATGTGAACCTAGTTTGGCGTGATCACAAAATAGGCTTAAGTCCAAAAATTCTACAAAAGCAGATTAGATTACAGATAGCAGAAAACAGAAAGAGCAGAAGAAATCTCGAAAGTTCCTTCAAGAGTGATGAGGCTCGTGCCTCTACAATTCAGGGATCCTGGTGATCGTAGCTTTCATAAATATTTTCCTACATAATTGTTTTCAACCATATATAAGTTTCCTCTTATGCCTATGTTTAGGTCAAAAGAGAGATTAAAATTCATGGAGTTGAAGCTCCCTCAATGCCCATGACATTCCATATGAGTGTTATGATCCCCTGTTAAGGTTGCAAAATCCCACTATAATATGTCTATCTTCTCGATATTTTGTGGTTAACCCTTTGTTTACACTACACAACAGTTAGAGGCCATATCTTCACAAAATATTTTAACATCCTGGTTAGCCAGGCTAGGGGCACATGGAGTTCATAGTTTAACCAACAACATGGGCCACGAAAGCATATAGAGGAACACAACCAAAAAAAAAAAGTTTTCAGAAAACTACGATTAAATCCACTACCTCTACATCACAAAGACACGAACAAGATATTAACCACGCATCGTCGAGAAAGCCATTGTAAATAAAACTATGAAGAATTTTATTACCAAAAATAAATACTTGTTAAACTTATAAATAATCATGTCTTCTTCACGACAACATCTTTCTCCCTCTCACACAACTTCTCTCATAATTCTCAAAGAAAGGTGGAAAATCACCATTAAAGGTTTCAACCTAAGAGAGGAGAAAAAACCTTAAGGGAACAATCAAAATCTCTCATATTCTTTGCCTCCACCCATCTCTAGGGGGGAAGGATAACGACGAAGAGGGAGAGGGGGAGCTGCTAGGGATCGATGACTCTAGAGGGTGAGGAGGTGAGGAGGTGAGGAGGTGAGGTAAAGCCAAACCCTTCAACCTCAATTATAGAAGGATTTGAGGCGGTGGAGAGTTTGTAAAATCACTTAAGAGAAAAAAAAGGCATAATTGACATGATTCAGATAAGATTTAAAGAAGGTTTAAATATAACTTAATAATATTTGGTCATGATTGGAATAAGATTTAAATAAGGTTCAATGTTACATAAGCTTGTGTTCAAACTTATCTTATTAGAGGTGGATTTTAACAAATAGTCTGCATCATTATTTTTGTTTGAGTTGAAATGAGACGATTACATACATGGCACCCCAAACATTGCTATTTACAAATCTAGCTTTTTTCTTTCATTCATTTTTCAAATTCTCACTCAAACACAAAAATTCATGATAGAGCTCCAACCCATATTTTTCCTTTTTATTAAATTTTCCATGATTAGATCATGGCACGAGTAAATATACCAGCTCAATACTTTAAAATATCACCTGTGTGCTAGATTTTGTAAATAATAATGTTTCAAGTGCCAGGAATATAATTATCCCTTGAAATAATTCTTCATATACATTCCTTAAAAAAAAATCAAATACTCATCATAAATTCTACATATTTACATGAATCAACTTTTAACCTTTCATATTTACATTTATGACACATTATTGATAAAAAATTATAGATGAAAAGCTATGTTTCACTTTTACAAAGTAAACAATAGTAATATTTTTATGTGATGTTAAGTACTTGAGTGTTATCTATACATACATAAAAATTGTGTGGTGTGCATGTCGTGTTTGGCAACAATTTTCAATTAATCTGATGACGGAGATGAAGCTCTCGACAGACATAGAATTTGAGCGATGACAGGATTAGATTTATTAAATCCGAATTTATATCGTAGTAGAAGACAGAAAATGTGAGCAAAAGAGAGGAACTAAAAAAAAAATGTTCTAACATAATTTGGATTTAATTTTTTTTTTTGTTTTTGTTTTTGGATTTAACCTCAATCCAATCCTAAATCCAAATCGACTATATTAATAAATATAATGTCTGTCACACTTCACTATTTGGATAGCTAAAAATATGTTTAGGTCACTTAATTGAAATCACTTAACTTGTATAAAAAGTTATAAATGTTGAAATTTTGGTCCGTCAAATTGATAACATTATATATATATATATTACATAATGTCACATTATCTATGCTACGAAAGTGTATTTCAGTTTTTAAAAGTTAATGTGATTTTTTTCTTTTTGGTGGTTGAAAGATTTATGTGGTATAAATGTAAAAGATAAAGTTTAGGTGTTATATATATAAATACATATATATTGGGTGGTAGGTATATAAATGGCCCGATAAAGAAAAACCTTGTTTTTTTAGTCCCACATCTAATGGACACATCTAGTGGCGACGAGTGACTTCTACTACATAAAAGAAAATGTGCAACAATATATTACACGAGAGCTTCTTAATGGAATATTCTTCATATAAAATATGAAGATTGTGTTTTGGACAAAATAAAGCTATAAATTTGAGGGATTTCGCGCATTTCACCTCACGAATGGGTTGATTTACAGGATTTACAAGATTTGGAGAGAGCTATTCTGTTTATTGTAATTATTTCTCAAACAGTTATGTTGATTTTATAGAATTTAATGAATTTATTATTAAATAATTTTTTAAATTAAAACCATTTAGAATTTAATAAATTCATATTTAAAGAATTTACTAAATACTAATAGTTCAAACATCATCAAGTCAAAAAAATAAAGCGGATTTTCGGACTGCGGACGTAGAGATACATTTGGAGTCCAATAAAGTCACGCCATATGAATTTGACATAAAAATAAAAAAAATTGTTTTAGCACAGAAGAATATTCCTCCCACGTTATTTTGTGTTATTCATATATTATTGTTATGATATTCATGTATTATTGTGTTATGATAATATTTCTGATATTATAATAACATAATAACACGTTAATAACACTTTAATACGGAATAATATAAAATTAATATTTATTTTGTGCCATCAGACCGGATAACAGGAGAGTTTTTTCCGAAGTGAAGTTCACTTGTTTCTCATTTTAACGGACAAGAAGAAAAGAAACACCCAAGGTATAAATTCTGGAGAACACAAGCACGTTTACATGAATGAAGAAAGGATGGGGAAAGCATTTTGTTTTCTCCACGGAATCCCTCTCTTGGAATTCGTCTGGCTAACTCCCAATCTCCTTTTTCCCGTTTCCCTTCCTTTGAGATGCGGTAATCATGGCGCCTTTTTATTGTCGTCTACTCAAGGAGAGGACCATTGGAGCGAAGGATAGAAAATCTTCTCTTTGACGAAGAGCGCGCGATTTCCGAAAGCAATTAAATTGGAGGTAGGGCTTTTCTGTTTTGCTTGCTCACGTTCTGTTGAGCGTTTCATCTTTCCTGTTCCAATGAACTATAAGTTGGGCTCCAAAATGTTAGTCCGGATACTGTTTGATGAACAGTGTGGATGGCGTTGATGTTCCTCAGTCCAACATTTTGTGATTTCAATGTTTCATTGATTTGTTTATGGTTCCCTATTACCGGGAAATAGGGTTTATCCGAGCTCCTTTGGCGCTAAAGGTAAAAGTGATTGATTGTTCACTGATGGCTTGATGAGGATTGTGAAAATCACTTGTTGTTTTTCTTATTCGTGTTTCTTTTATCATCTGAAAGGCATCTTTTTTTCTTCTTTCTTGTACAAGTTTATTATTAATTTCTTTGTTTTGAACATGAGATTATGGCTTCCACTTTATTGTATACAAATTTTTGGTGTAGCTGGAATAAATATTGTTTTCATATACATATATAAATAATATATGAGATGAACTTTTCTACTATTGTAGGAGAATCATCATTCTGCACCTATTTTGATTTTGATGTCACAAACTTCAAATGTAAGAGTAAAACGGATAGTTTGCTTCATCATAATTAAAATTAGTGACAAATGATTTCAAGATTTTCTTAAGATTATTTAATCATTAATTGGATGCCTTTTTCAATGGATTACTAGATTGAAACAACATCAACAACAAGCCTTTATCTCACTGAGTGGGATCTGCTACATAAATCCCTTTTCTTCATTGTGTCCTATTTAGTGTCATATTTCCATTTAATTTTAATAAATTAAGGCCATTTTTTATGCAACATCTCCGAGTCTTTTTCAGTTTAACTCTACCTTTTCTAACATAAATCAAATGTAAAACATCTGCTCTTCTAACTGGATCGATGTTCAATGTGGCCAAACCATCTAAGAAGACTCTCTTTAATCTTGTCTGCTACATTAGCCACACCAACCCTTTCACGGATTTATTCATTTTGCATTTTGTCTTCAAGTGTAAAGCCACTCATCCACCTAAGCATTCTCATCTCATCAACACTTAACTTAGTTTTTTGTTTCTTTTTTATAGGCCAACATTCTGCATCATAAAGCATTGCAGCTCTCACCACCATCTCATAATATTTTCCTTTAAAGTTTATGTGGTACTTTTCTATCACACTATAAGCGAGGTGCATTCCTTCACTTTAACCACACAACTAAAAACATTTCTTTTCTATATCACCATCACTTTGAACAATAGACTCGAGATATCTGAAACGTTCATTCCTTTTATCTATTTGATCGCCCATTAATATAACTTCACCACTAGATCTTTTACTACTAAATTTACATTGCATGTATTCAGTTTTAGGTCTACTCAAATGAAGGCCTTTAAACTCTAAAGTTGGCCTCCATAATTCAAGTTTTTCCTAACCCTTTTTCTAGTTTTATCCATAAGAAGGATATAATTAACGAAAAACATCCAAGGTACATCCTCCAACTAATGGATTACTAGATTACAAGAGAAAAAAAATTGTGATTTCAAATATAGAGATTTTGTAAAAGAATTTGTGGCCTAGTGGTTGAAGGAGAAGGTTATTTATCCAAAGGCATGGGTTCAAGTCACCTCCTTTGTGATTTATTGGTCACCATCACTCTCTCCCAGTTCAATAAAAAGTATAGATGCTTTCAAATGGCTAGAAATAAATTAGGTTGTTGATAATGTTATCCATGTAATGGATGGATTTGATTCATGAAAATTTTTGATAGGACTAAACTTTTAGAGGATGCTTTGTGTCATCCAATTTCCTATGTAATTATCTCATGCTTAAAGAATGGTCAAGTTTAAAGAATGGTCAAGTTATCATATAAAATGATGAAACTCGATCCAACCATACTTTAAATTGTTAATCACATTCTACAAGTGTGATCTTGAGTTTTAAAACTTTATGAAATGGTAGGTTCAAAAAATTAAATTTAATAGAAGAATTGTGATTCAGTTCATCTCTTTTTCTCTTTCTCTCACTCTCTCTCTTTCTCTCCTTCTCTCTCTTAGAGAGAGAGAGAGAGAGAGAGAGAGAGAGAAAGAGAGAGAGAGAGATGGGGCATTTACATAAATGCACCCAATTCCTATGTATTTAATTATCTCACACCTATATTTTACATTTTACATTTATACCACCCATATATTTCATATCACATAAATAATACCACAATTTTAACTTTTAAAAAGTGAAATACACATGTTCATGCATAGATAAGGTGGCATATATGTAAACATTGAAGTTTAGGTGTTAGATATGTAAATACATTGGAATTGAGTGTTAGGCATGCAAATCTTCATATATATGCATGCGTGTGTACGTTGTGCTCTATTCGTGCGGATTGCATTCTTTAAAAAATATTGACTTAGTTATAGATTTGCAACCATTTCAAATAAATATTCTTTTGAATAAATTGACCCTTCAGAAAATTATTGTTCTCAAATTGGTAATTTTCTGTGGCATGTGTATATGATGCAGCAAGAAAAATCAATGTTATAAGCTTTTGATGGATGGTACCACTGTTGATAACCTTCAATGCCTTCATTTCTTCATTCTTCCTCCGTTTTGAAATTCATTTCTGAACTAAAGATGTCAGACTAATGCAAAGAGCAAGAAACCGTGGGTTCCTTCTCGATAAATCTGTAGTGCAACAACTAGGAGAGATGAATGAGTCATTCAATGGGAAGAAATCATAATTGGAGAGAGCGAATAGTGAAGAGGAATTTTTTCAAATTTTATTCATAATCAATAACATCCACTTAAATCTCTGTTTATTGAAGGTTACTAGATAAAATCTTATTTGAATTCAAATTAAAATTTTGTCTTATTTATATATAATACCTTCAAATTTTATATACATTCATAGTTGAAATAAAATCATAAAACTAATCCAAAATGTAGGATTTCTTGGCAAGGACTTATCTAAAGGCCTATTGTGGGCGTTGTCATCTTAAAATTAGTTCATCTTTCCATAAATTTTTATAAATTGGTTTTTTTTGTCAGTTTAGGAATGATTTAGCACCTTGGATCATCATATCTCTGATTTATTATTCATTTGGCTTTACATGCTTTGAACTATGTCAGTTTGATATGAACTGGAACTTCTACTATGAATTGAATTTAGCATCATGCATGATTTTTTTTTTTTCCTGAGAAAAAGATAAGTCATACGGTACAACAACACTAACAAGGAAGTTTCACCGTATCAAATACCATGCCACACATTGCAGACCCACAACACATACCTTTTCATCGGAGAGAAATTCATTAATTTCTTTTTCATTATTAACCTATTTTTCCAAATCTAACCCAGATAAATGACGAGCTATTTGATTTTTTATTCCCTTTTTGCCACAAAATTCTATTTTTTTTTTTTTGAAATATCAATCTACTAAGTCTAGATTTAATATTCTTTTCTGATATATGATATTTGATTATGGAATGGTCTGATATTTTCTTTTGGTGGCATGTTGGTTATTAGCTTTGACTGACTTTTGGATGTGTAAATTTCATTTTGGATTATAATAAATTGATGAACCATTTACAAAATTTCTTGGACGATTTGGTTCAACACTTTTTTTGGATGATTTAATAAACTTAGGCAAGTGTTGATGTACAATTAGGACATTAAAAACTTCGTTTATTAAAGTTTGTGGAGTCCTCTTTGACTATTTGAAATTTTAATTTCCCCCACATTTTCTGCATTGGATTTATTTTGGAGAATCCTAGCATAACATGTTTTTTTGCCAAGAAATTTGCATATTATGAACCCTGGTTGCTTCTTTGAACTCTTGATTGTAAGTTCTGGTTTTATAAGGCTTACATGCATAACAAAAGAGAGCCATTAACTACTATTTTTCAGTAAATACTAATTGGTCAGAGTGGAGCCTGAGGGAGAGAGGGCGGTGGGCTTGCTCTCCTCCTTTTCCACCTGCCTATGCTTCTGTTTCTATTAGTCATTATTAATTTCATATTATACAAAAAATGTTGTTTTTAGATTATTTATCAAGTGCATGATATACTACTTTTCTCTAGAAGCATATATTAAGGATTTACGATAAACAATCTTAAATGCAACACTAAGTGGAAAAAGGATGGAACGGAAATTCATACAGAAAACCCCAAATAGTTGTTATAACACTGGATTAAGATGATGATGAGAGTCATTCTTCCTTGATTATTCGTTGTCAAATTTTGATGATATCTATAATCTCTATAAGAAACAATTTTGAAGTTCTTTTTACAAAAATGTGATATTAGATATCTTAATTTTGTTGTTTGTTGTGAGTCTGGAACAAATTCAGTTGTATGCTATCTTAAACTGATATCAAGTTATCGACATCACTAGAGTATTAATTCTTCACTTTGATTATAAAGTTAGCATTTTTCTATGAAAGGTTGGTGTTTTATTAGAAATGTGTTTGAGAATGGATATTTTGCATGAGAATATCCTGCCCTGCATTAGCGGAGCACAATATATTCTTTCTAATTATTTTTCCCCTTTTCTGAACCTTATTTACAAATTGCAAAAGCAATGGCTGCCTTAAGAGTTGACAAAAGAATGCTTCGAGAACTTGAGTCCATGGGATTCCCAACCAGCCGTGCAACAAGAGCACTTTATTTTTCTGGTAAGATGTTAAAACGTAAAAAATGTTTTTCTGTTATTTCATAAATGCTTGCCATTATTTTGGTTTTCTCGATCTCATCCTAATTAGATATCGACATAGTATGGAAATATTATTTACTAGTGTCAAACCAACTCCATTTTTGTTTTGATGAGTGCTTGATTAAATAATCTCTATTACTCTTATTAAATGGAGAATTTCTCTTTATGCGTTAGGTAATTCTAGCATTGAAGATGCCATCGATTGGGCTTTAGAACATGAAAGTGACTCAAACATCTATCAGATGCCTCAGGTATGATTCTGATCCTTGATTTATTGCACTCATACTCCTAAGAATGACATTACTGCAGGTTTGATTTTCTGTAAGGCTTAATTTTAGTGCTACGAGAATCCTTCTTTTGAATCAATCAGTAATGATTTACCTATTTATATAGGATGCTTTAAAAATAAAGATGGAAATTATTTATTGCTTGGGATGGCTTACACCCCTGGAAAAATTATAGGAGCATTTAATAAATTGAAATTATTTTGTTTAGATTTTTGGATGTTGCCTAAATTTTATTCAGTATCAAATTTGGTTGAGCATTTCCAGGTACCTATCGACATAAGAATTGAATCTGGAGAACCATGGCATGTAGGGGAAGAAGTGAAGATGAAATTAAATGATCTAAGGTTCGTTTTAAGTTTCCTATTTACTCTTAAGTTAGATTTTATTAGTATAAGTTGAAGTTTCTAATCTTTCTGGAGACGAATTTAACATATCTGCTTTGTTTCTATTAGATAAAAACCAGAACAGTGGTTGTTGTTATCATACTTACATTATGCGATATGTTAACTTATTTATAGAAGGAATTTGAGTTATATGTGATTACAATGTTGTTTCATTATTGAGTGCATTTTTTTATTATATTTTTCTTGTATGTTCTTTGGTGTGAATAAAAACATATACTTGTATATAAAGTTATTGTCTTTAAACATGATATCTCAGCAATTGCATCTCTTTTATCATTGTTCCATTGCTTTTTGGATCATCGCCATGATAACTTCTACAACCAAAAAAACTAATGCAATGCCATCATCTCCAACCTACAAAGCTACTGCACGTGTTTCTCCTATTATTGCATCTTTTCTCCCAATTCAGGTAAACACGATGGGGACAGTGGAGAACATATAGAATATTGCACAAAACTTTTCCAAAATCCTTAACTGTATAAAAAAATACTTGAATGTTACTTGTTTTACAAAACGGACTGTGCCAATACCTTCAAAGCATCCAAATTTTCAAAAAATATTTATGCTACTGATTCAAGTGAACCTGGCTAAAATGACTAACTACGCATGTGAAAATGTACAAATTTAGCTGAAACATCTCGACTGCATTTAAAAGTCTTCCAATTAGAAAAGAGTTCTTTCATATTTTTGCAGAACATTTTTGCCATTATGAGTCAGAGATCATCCAATCACGATTAACAACAATCTGACTAAGTTATTTTGGTTCCCAACAAATTTTCAATTGATATTATGCATTCCATAAGCTTCCTAATGTTTTATGTAATATCTAATTGACTTGAATTCTGTGATAGTTTGATCGATTCACTCAAGGAGCTTTTTGCCATGTCCGTCAAATTATTATTTTTTTCATTCATTGATTTTTAAAAGGTATCCATCAGTAATGAAGACAAGCTTGATTCTAACTTCCTGTTTAGAAGATTTTTTTTATAGCCATTTCATATAAAATCTCAATAAAACAATTTCTCACTTTTTATAAGATTTTATTTTTGCTTAAAGGGAACAAGCACAGAAAAAGAGAGCAGAAGTGGAAAAAGGGATGGAAAGAGACCAACATAAGGTGAGAAAGAATAGTATTTGCTGCATATTATATCTCCAAAAATAATTTACTAACTAATGTATGTTGCAAACCCACAAAGGCCGGCATAAGTTGATTTTTTCTATGATTGCTAAATATAATTAGCATGTCCGCTAGAGGTTTGTAGCATTTGCTTTTCCAACGTTCCGATTGACACATTGTATGAAAGGGCATTTAAATAGTTCAATCTCCTTGCACATCTTTCAACATCCCTTACAAACTTTGAATAGCTAAACTTAAAAGTAGAAAAATGTTAATGTTTTTTACATTCCCGACGATTTTCTGCTCCTTTTTATATATTTCTATTTCTAATGACAATATATATATATATATATATATATATATATATATATATATATATATATATATATATATATATATATATATATATATATATATATATATNTATATATATATATATATATATATATATAGATCTTGTCAAATTTTTTTTTTTCACTTCAAGTTTTGGTCATTAAAAATTTACAATGGAGTGTGAAAGACGTGCGAGGAGATGGGACTTAATATGTACAATTTTAATAATCAGTCCTTTTTTTAGAGTAAAATAACTATAATTTATAGCTTCCTTTGCTCTTTATGTTTATAGAGATTTTTTGGATATCTTGTTACCCAATTTATTCTCCATTATATAGTTTCTTTATTTATTTATATTTTCCCTCCATAGTTGATTAATTATGTTTGTCATTTCCTATAGATTTTCATGCATTCTTAATCATTAACTAATATAAATATGTAGATTCTTCTCCCTAATATTTCATGTTGTTTGAATTATGAATTTTGGTACACTCTCAACCTCAAACAATGATGGGGTATCATGTTGATCTATTCATCCCATTATAGGGCACACATTAATCGGGCGTAATTATTTTCTATGATATCAAGTAATTCTGATGTTTATTTGTGGCACTGAAAAAGATAATTTAGTACTGCAACTTTAAAGAACGAGTAAAAACCCAAAATAGTCTCACGATATTAAAAAGTATCCAATTTAGTACTGCGGTTTTAGAATGCATCAATTTTGTCACGACCTGGCCTGAGACTTGGAATTCACCAATGCAGGTTTATACGTTTGGATGGTGTGAAATAAATTATATATATTCTTTTATTATGTAACAAATGAAAAAGCCACCAAAAAATTAAATTAAAGTTGTACAATTAAAATTTATCTCATTGATGGTTGTCTGCGTCTTTTATAAGTATTTTCTTGTCTATTGTTCTTTTTTTAATAATTTAATTAAACCTAAAAAATTAGTTAAAATAACAGTGAGCTAAACAAAGTTAGTAAATACTCATATTTTATACTACAATAATACAAGAAAAAAAATAATATATATGTCAGATGTGTTTCTTTATAAATCGATATAAACATTTCACATGTTATTCAAATAGGTTTATATTAATATCATATCAATATCATTTTATATCTATACAATCGTCGCTAGAGGCGTCGTCTAAAAATTGTACCATTTAAGGTACTTCAATATCAATATTTTTTTTTTAATTTATGTGCACAGGTGCGTTATTGTTCTCCCACTAGTACCATCAAGGTGTGTTCTATCGTAGTCAAGAACGCAAATCCAATCATACTATAAATTATTTCATATACATTCTAAATATCATCCAATATCTTTGTTTTATAACATGCATGTGTAGTAAATAAATGTAAGTATGCAAATCATTCAAATTTTTTTCTAGACGATTAAATTGAATAATAAAGCAGAACAATCTTATTCTAATTACAGTAATGTGATATCTTGACTAATGTCATTCTAATGCGAATAATTTAGAAAAATTACAACATTATTACCATAATTTAGAAGTAAAAGTACTCATTTCAATGATGTTTAATTCGATAAGTTTTAACCCCGACGTCGACTCTTCCAAAGTTAAAATAGAGCATAAACATGATATAAAAATTTAATTTATTTATTATTTTAAGTAAACTATTAACTTTTCATTTTTAATTAACTATTAAATTTTCGTTTTTTTATTATATTTATTTTTTTATTCAATAAATATATTTATATATATATAAATATCTTAATATTATTTTTATTATTATTACGCTTACCTCTTCCAAACCCTCGTACCGGCTCGACCTGCACGCTCCGCCCCTTCCCTTTCTTCTTCTTCGGCTCGATCACAGGATCGAATCACTGTGCGTGATGAATCATCTCCCGCACACTACTCTTCTTCTTCGACGCTCAGCTAGGGCACGATCGAGGCTTTTCCTTTGTCTTCCTAGTGGACTCGGCTGGACTCGAGTCTACACGCAAGATCTCCTGCCTTTCCTCTGCTCGGCATCACTTCCCTCGATTCTAGAGTGAGTAAAACACTTTGAACGCTTAATTTTATAAATGTACTTGTCTCTTTAGTTTCCGATCCCCTAGCTTCCACTCCTTCAGTTGTTTGCTTCCTCTCCCTTCCTTAATTCATCATTTTCTCTTCCATCTCTGTTCGTTTCTTGTTCTTTGTTCCTTCTTTTTCCCCTTTTCTCCCCCTACATAACCTTTATAATGTTCCCCACTTGCAAAAAATTTGTCATCGAAACTTATAAACAGACTTCAAGCAAGTAAACATTATCTATCAATAAAATTAGAGTCATTCATGAATTGTAATCATCGTAAAGATAAAAGAATTAATACAAGACAACTCAACTATATTTCGAATAACAATACACAACTACTAAAACAAGGAAGTATGCTAGGAAAAAACACCAAACTCATCAGACTTAATCATCTTCAGCAGCAATAGATTCTTCATGCTCAATATGAGTAAAGAAATACCCGAGGTCAAACCGACTGTCTTGGTTGATCTTGGGTAGGAGTTGAGGCTATTGATATCTTTTTCTGCCCGCCTGTCGACCTCTGTGATGGAATTCCACTTGATTTTTGATTTTCAATGTTCTTCTAGCTAAGAGATAAACAATATCTTGCTATATAACCGGACAGTTGACACCAATAGCAAGTGTTAGAGCCCATCAAGCATTCACCTTTATGTTGTCTTCCACATTTGGTACAAGTGACTCCAGTACCCTGAGTCGTACCTCTGCTAACTCCACTCAAATTATTCTTGAACCTCTTCTCATTGGATCCTTTTAAGTGTTCTACATGTTCTTCTGCAGCCCTGTGCATCTCTTTACGCTTCTGAGTAAGCTTATAGTCTACCTTAACTCTTCTAACTTGTTCTACTAATACCGAATATTCATCGATCCATAAAGGTACCAACAACTGTCTAATTGTCGGCACTAAAAAGTCGGGGGGTTGCCCTTTGGAAGTTGTCGGTCGCCGGAATCGAAATCCTATCGCCCACTTTGGAAAAACATTTAATTTACATATATATAAGTTTAGAAAAATATGAAATCAGACTGATATCATATTTTTCATAGTTTAAATGAAAGAGCACTACACCTCAAGCGACGTATTTATCCTGAAAGATAAACACAAGACTTGAGTGTGAGATTCGATCAAATAAACTAAGAAACATATGACATTCGTTTGGTCTGCAAAAACCATTTTATTTGTAAGCCGACAAATTCCCCTATTTAATATGAAAAAGTTAAAAATAGGGTTTATATTAAGCTTGGTTCAGAAAAGTTTCCTATAAAGACAAGCCCTTATAGTTAATTACATCTTAGATAATCAAATTCACCTAAGAAAACTTTCAATAAAAATCAAGGGATATTGTCTTCAAGAAGGTCAAGAGAATATGATTTTTCGATGAGATCGGACAAAGATGTGTGAAAGAGGAATGACTCAAATTTGGAACATATTGGAATCCAAATAAAGAGAGACTAAGAGATGTCATAGATCCGGAGGAGACCCTCGGTGACTTCCCAAGCTACCCTATGATTTTGGCTTCAGTTTAGAGGAGAGAAATTATTCAAATGTCTCATCCTGCTAATTTTTATTTATTTAAGGCTTACATTTATGTGAAACATTCACACAAATAGCCTAAAAGATATGAAGATTTAGACCGTGACGAATGACAACCTTAGATTCCTAAGATGAGTTAGGGCTTATATTATATAGCAGAACCATACAAATGCCTAAAGATGAGTTGAGGATTTATGTTGCATAAGCAAACAACCTCGAAGTTATATGGATTGTTGTTTAATTTTTAAGGAATGATTTAGCTGATGCAGCCATGTTCTTATGTTGAAGATGGTCGTGCTACCCACAATGTTAGCTCCAAGTTCCTCGTTGTAGCACATTCGAGTTAAGTGTACATGCAACTGTTGAGTCAACGATCTGCTGTCGGGCACCTCCTATAAAACCAACTACTTGCCTCTTATTTTAAGGTATAATGTGTAAAAAAAAACAGTAGCAGGTATAATAAAGGAAAACAATGACAATACAACATGTATATGAGCAGTGAAGCATGCAGTATAGAAAAACAGTAGAATGTACAACAAAGAAAAAACGGCAGTGTGTTGTAAAGTAAAATGTTGTAAATGTAAAACAAACTCGTATACCTAGGAGTCCCGCCGCTCCTTAAGTGTAAATTTTTCTCGCTAATGGTTTCCGTGCCTTCTGTAAATGTTTTCTTGTCTATCGTTCATATTTTAATAATTTAATTAAACTTAAAAAATTAGTTAAAATAACAGTGAGTTAAACAAAGTTAGTGAATACTCATAATTCTATACTACAATAATACAAGAAAAAAAAACAATATTCATGTCAGTTAAGCTTCTTTGTAAATCGATATAAACATTTAACATGTTATTCAAAGGTGTATATATAAATATTATTTTTTCTGTACAACCGTTACAAGAGACACCGTCTAAAAATTATATCATTTAAGATATTAATATCTATATATTTTTTCATTTACTTGCACGAGTACATTAATGTTCATCCGTTAGTATCATCAAGGGGTGCTCCACCATAGCCAAACATGCACATACAAACATACTATAAATCATTTTATTTACATTCTAAATATCATATAATATAGATCTTTTATAACATGCATGTATAGTAAATAAATATAACTTTGCAAATCATTCACATTTATTTTTAGATGATCAAATTGAATAATAAGGCAGAATAATCTTACTCTAATTGCAATAACAAAATATCTTGACTAATGATATTCTAATGCGAGTGATTTAGAAGAAATAAAATATTATTACCGTAATTTAAAAGTAAAAGTACTCGCCTTGATGACGTTTAATTCAATAAGATCTAGCTTCGACGCCGACTCTTCTAAAATTAAAACCTAGCATAAATATGATATCAAATATTAATTA
>NEWO01000759.1:201644-227568 GCA_003013225.1 Phalaenopsis aphrodite | reverse complement strand
TAGAACCAGAATTTCAAAAATGAACTTTCAACTAACTTTTGCTTAAATGAATTAAATCCCATAAACACATGCCACCAAGCTACAAATAAAAGTAAGAATTTCAATCAAATGCAACTGATATTTATTTTTATCATACAAAAGTATTTTTCATAATCACCAAACTTTATTACTAGTACAGATGCTATTTATATCCCTAAAACAATCCCTAAGCTTTGAGCAATGAGCATTGCAATAATACTATCAAGAATAGATGAAATCTCTTAAAAAAGGTAACATACAAACGTTATAATTGATTCATAAAATTAATAAAAAGGAAATAAGTGAGATATAGCTATAAAATACAATCATTATAATTAATTGAATATGCTAAAGCTAAATTAGCAAAAGCTACACACAATCATATGGAATTGCTTATCTTGAAATCCTTGTTCCAATTGCTAAAATGAAAATTGCTAGAGATCTTTTATCATTGGCAGTTCTCAGGAACTGGAATATTAAATAATCCAAATCACCGGATCAACCGGCCTTCCTTGACGAGAAAATCATGGCCGAAAAATAATAACCAAATGGATAGTTGAAAAAAAAAAGAAACGGTTTACCAAAGTAATTTCTCCTTTATCATTAAATGCAAAAAAAAAAGACATCATATATGAATAGTTTACCATAATAAACAGTAAAGAAATAAATAGCACCTTGTCACGCTTCTTCCCACCAACCTCAATCCCAAAATATGATTAATATTGATAATATTTAAAATTCTACTACTTAAATGTTAGGTGTTAGATCTGTAAGTACATGAAAATTGTATGACATGCATGTAAATTTCTCTTAATTGAAAGAAAGTAAGAAACAGTGCTGAATTCACACTGCTTGATTCCTTTGTTTTAACATATCTAACACCAAAACTTTATGTTTTACATAAACACCACCTTACATATGATGAGCTATGCCAAGGTAAAACAAACGGCATACCTTAAGAGTTGAAAGGGATGCCTGAAGACATATATGGAAAAGTTATGAAGGAATTGTACAATCAGAAGCTCATATTCATTTTAAGTTTAATCAAGCAGCAAATCCAATATCAATTCCCTACAACTGTCTCATGGAATAAGAAGTTAACCTCAAACACAGGATATTAAGTAGTAAACATTAAGTGTGAAATATGTGAGATATGTAAAATAAATATGTATATACAATCTGGAAGATGTACATACAAACTACTCAATTTTTATGTATTTACATAACTAACACCAACACTTCAATTTTTTATGTGATATGAAAGATTTGGGTGGAATAAATGTAAAAATTGAAATTGAGGTGTTAAATATATAAGTAGATAGGAATTGGAAATTATGAATGTAATTGTCCCTAAAATCTTCGTGTTTGCCAGGAAAAACAACAGGAAGTGTAAACTTTAAAATTTCAAGTTGCTTCATGTCAACGCAAGAAAATTTCAAGTGCAACATAACTACATGATGATAAATCAAACAAACTCATATGTTGGGTAGAATTTTGAAATCCATGAACACCAACATCAACTGTTCGCTTTAATGGATCCCAACCAAGACCGGTAGAACCCTTTTTCAATTCCTTCCATATTTTCCATTCCTTCTTCATTTGGTCCTACTTGTTTTTCATTTGCAACCTGTCATATTCCCTGCCTGTACATTCCTTGAAATTGTTTATAATGTTTTGCCACCCTTCTTTATTGAAATGGGTCGTTGGTCGATTTCCCCGTTCAATCTCTTTAATACAAAGATCACAAAATATTATTTTCGTATCTATTTCCCACAATGCGGGTATAGCAACCTCTTTAGGCTTACTTTCCATGTTATTACTATAACAAAACACAGTCATAAAACACAACATTAAAATCAATTATAAAGTAGAATAAAGTAAAGTTTAGGTGTTAGATATTTAGGGAATATACAGTAATTAAATATTTAGAGAATACACAGTTATAAAATACTAGAGGTTCAGTTAGCTATATGGATGAAACTAGAGTACCTGTAGCAGAGTAAGCTGTGCTGAGAGGGTAGTTGCCTCCGTCTGAAGTGTTTGCACCTTGCGCTCAAGCTCACTAGTAAACATATAAGAATGGAGTTGTATGTAAATCTGCCTAAAAATTATATACTTAAAAAAATAAAAAAATGCTTTACAAGCATTGGACTGCATATACTTAAAAAAATTGTTTAAAAAAATATATAACAATCAAACCACCTTTTTGGAGTCAACTTGGCTAGCCACATTGCAATGGGGCGAACTGCCCCACTATAGGTCAATTAAGTCTGTTTTCAAAATTGATTAAGTCATTTTTTCTTAAATAAATTATTATGTGATGTATTTTTAAATTTAGCCTTCAAACAAACATGGAAAAAGTTGCAGACAATAGAATGCATACAAACACAGCATAAGAATGACCAAGATTGATTATCATATAGATATTCATTATTATGCAAGCCAAATGCTTCTTATAATCACTGTCATAGGATTAGTTTTAAATAAAAGATTAAGGAGGCTCAAATCTAAAAAATTAAAATTAAAGAACATTCTCAATAAATCAGACAAAGGAAGAGAAATTTGATCTAAAAATAGATGATAATGAGACATTAAAATTTTAAAATAGATTGTAAGTATTAATCAACAATAAGTGAAAGATTTAAAGAAACTCGTACTGTGGGAAATAGCATGCAACATGATCAAGCCATGAAATAAAGATTATGATAGTCAAAATAAAACAAGATATGCTTGGATATTTTAAGAAAAATGTATGACACATCAAAAATAAAAGCCAAAGGTCACTAAACACCTCAGAAATTCCAAAATGGAATTAAGAACGTATTACAACGAAATTTGTTTTTCGACTACCAAAAACTACAAAGGTCCACCATACAATATGGGTTCTATAAGCAAAATAATTAAAATAGCATGCTCTTTCTCAATTAATACAACATATGGCTCAAATAGACTTGAATACAAAGAAGTTGCAAGAGATGCAAAAATTACGCAATATTCATCTCAAGAATTTGAAAGAGGTTACTAGAAGAATCGAGTTATAATTTAGCATTAAAATCATCCACAAGCAAGCAAACAGTCAGAACAAATCATACAAACATTGGAATATATTACAAGATCATGTGTGCTTGATTTTGAAAGAAATAGAGATAAGTACCTTACCATAGCATAGTTTTCCTTTTCTTTTATAATAATAGTTAACATTACAGTATATGAATGATATCTTATGAAGCTCTTTAGGGCAGGATATACCTATCTTCAATTTGTTCAGAAGACTACAGAGAAAAAAATTAGGTGATTCCTGGTCCTTGAGGTACAAAACAACAAAAAAAAAAGTTATATCAATAGAAAAAAGTTGACTACAATTAGGAGATCATACACATCTGAAAGTATCGCTAATTAAGGGAATAAACAGTGTTGAAGCCAATGGGACTTGCAATTGAGGAAGAAGAAGAGCGGGGGAAGAAGAAGGCGGAAGAAGAAGAGCGGGGGGAAGAAAGATGCGGTCCTGGTCGAGGAAGAAGAGAGGGGAAGAAGATCGCGGGGAAGAAGAAGAACCTGTCGCGCACGGGAGGGCGATCCGCGGGAGTCTGAGCCGTGGGATTTTTCGCGTGCGGGTGTGTCAGCGAGGAGGAGGCTGCGCCTGGGCTTTTTCGCGTGCGGGTGTGTGGGAGGGCTGGACGAGGCGGGAAGAAGTGGCGAGCCGCGGGCGAGATTGGTAGGAAGAGGCGGCGAAGAAGAAGATCGCGGGTGTTTAGATTCGCGGGTAGGAAGAGGCTGCGAGGAGGAGGCTGCGCCGTGGGCTTTTTCACGTGCGGGTGTGCGGGAGGGCGGGACGAGGCGGGAAGAAGATCGCGGGCATTTTCGCGAGGGACAAAACAAGCCTTTTTCAGGCTGCGAAGCTGCGCCGTGGGGAGGATATGGCTTTCCGCTTCTCTTCCGCGTTAGCTTTCAATTGCCGCGAAGCTACGAGCCAAACATCAACTTATCACGATTTAGGGCCGCGAAGCCGCAAAAAAGCGGCCCCAAACGGAGCCTGAAAGTATTGGGGTAGTATTCTGGCGAATGCCAATCTAATACCACAAATCAATATATGCAGATGCCGCATGTAATATTTGCTCTACCCGGAGAATCCTCACAAAAGTATAACCTCTTTTTATGTAACAAAATTATTGTTCCACACAAATCACAAGCTTGTTTTTGCTTACTGAATAGAATGTGAAAATTAAATGGAATATCTTTACTTTTGGGCCCTCCTAATTTATACTACAAATAGGAAGTATGTTGAAATATGATGGTTTTTTTTTTCAACGATTTATCACCAACAAATAAAATGTTGCCGCCACTTTATACATCAAATTGTATGCATATGAAAATATATATTGCAATATAGTGTAATTGTCCAAGAAAAAAATTTGTTTTGAAAAGTAAAATATATGTTGTGTGCTAGAAGATTTGTGATGGTAGAATCATGAGTTATCGTGTTAGCGTTGTATGAGAATTCAGTGCTCACACTGATGAAAATAATAATTAATAGAGGCACCATAGGTTTTTACGTGAAAAACCTAGAAAAATAATGAAGGGATCTATCCCGACAGAAGAAATTCACTATAAACTGTATATTACATATATATTCACTTGTCTCACTGGCGGGAAATAGTTGAAAATTCTTCAGGGTTACAATGTATGTGCGCGAATGAATTTGTTGTAAGAAATGAGTAGCAGCCGTTGGTAATTGATAGAAACTGGCGAGAGATGGTTGGCGGCTATTGGTGAATGGTGACCAGCAGTGACCAGAGGCGGTGAACGTCAATCAATGACTAGGTGATGCTAAACTTCAAGTCCTTAAGCTTTAATCTCTTCTTGTGGCTTCAAGCTCCCTCATGAGAGGGTGGAACTCTATTTACAATGTTTCGAATGTAATTAATGCAGAAATATGAATTACTTTAATCAGATTAAAAATTCCATCGATCAGACGGCATTTCATGGATATTTTGAAACATTTAACAATGTCAGAATTGAACGATCTTAGGTTTATTAGATGCTCGGTTCAACTCACCAGATTCAACATCCATTAAACCTTCCAAATGTATCCAAAAACTTCAAAAAGTCGTTTAATGGTTTGACCGGGGCCCAGCTTAGCTCGGATCAATGTCGGAACCATTTGGTTTGTCCCCTCGAGCCGACCAATTTGACTATAAGTTTGTTGAAATTGAAGTACTGGATGATTTTTAATCAAATTTTGAATATTTATTGCCCAACAAATTGCATTGAAATTTGTGTTGAATGATGAAATTTTATTGGAGGTGTATTAGTTGTCTCTTTATTTTCGTGCGAGACCAATCTTGATGGTTGAAAATATGAAGTTGAAATATCGAAATCCAATGACTTCTTATTTTTATCGAAATCAAAGTACTTTTTATTTTTATTGTTGTATTTAATATATTTAAATATCTTATAAGGTAACAAGTATAATGCATACCACTCTACCAGGATATTCTAAAAAAACATGCATAACCTAGTTGGCCCGCTTGCCTTATGCGCCGTAATGGAGTCAATTGGATCAAGAAGAATTCGGTGGGGCCCGCCGGACGCATGGAATTCGGTGGTATTGGAACGGGCTGCAGAAGGGACGGGGACACCGAACGACGCGGATCGCGACATAGGGACAGGAGGATTTAAAAAAAATATATATATATTTAAAAAAAAAAACGTTTCTTTTTCATTTTATGTTGTAATTCAATTTGAGGCCAAAATTAGGAAAAGAAAGGCGATACTTGTGTAGCTGGTAATTTGAGATTTCTTAAAAGAAGAAAATTCCTCACTCTCATAGCAAACTAACAACGAGATCCTCTTTCGAGTTGCGGCATAAAAAAAAAAGTCGTTCTCATTCTTCGTAGCTAGAAAGTAACAAGAACTTCTTTCGTGTTGCGATGCATAAAAAAATCGTTATCATCATGTGTAAAAAACAATCAATGATATCTTTTTTCACGTTGTGGAGCAGAAGAAATTTATCGTCATCCTGAGTATGAGTGATCAACCACTAAACCACTCTCACTAGTGATAACCACTGTCGACTGTCGTTGACCACCGCTGACTGTTGTAGACTATGACCGACTGTCGTTGAATACCACCAGCCACCGTCAAACACCACCTGCTAGCTTCCGTTGATTGTTATCGGTTGTCGCCTGTTCCTGACAACAAATTTATATGTGTGTGGTAACTTGGGAGATCTTCTAACACTTTCCTACCTTTGAGAGAAGTCGTGGCAACTATAATCATCATTTATAGTCAACTTTTCAACTGGGTCAAATTTCGTGGTTTTTCCTTCACGAGTTTTCCACTTATGAACTTCTAGTGTCTCTACTGATTGTTTTCTCTTTTCTGAGTGTGTGCTAATATTTGTACCACACTAAGACGATAATAAAATGTTTTCCACGTAAGAACTTCTGATGTCTCTACTGACAATTTTCTCTCTTCTGAGTGTGCGCTGAATATTTGTATCATGCTGAAATAACAACATATTACCTTAATACAACGAATTTTCTAGCACGCATCAATACATATTTACATTTATTGATACTACGGGTTAATAGCTTTAAGCATTAGACATCACAAAATAAGTTCCACAGTAATTTTAAAAAAAATGAACATAAGAAGAGGAAAGAAAAAAAAAAGAATTTTTTAGAATGATAACTCATAGTAATTCTTCTTCTAAGACATTTAAATAGATAAACTTTAGTTCTTATGTATTTATATATCTAACATCTAAATATTATTTTTAAAATTTTTAACACCCAAAATTATCAACACTTCAAAAACACCATTACTTTTAACTTCTAAAAAGTGAAATACAGACTCTCATATATAAGTAAGATGACATAGATATAAAAATTAAAGTTTATAGATATGTAAATAAATAAGAATTGAATGGTACGTATGCAAATCTTCCTTCTCATTTCTAATTAACAAAGTGACATTTATATACATACCTTATAATTCTTACATATATAACTAATATTTAAAATTTTAACATTTACTTGCATAGATTCAATCATATTAAAATACAGACATAAAAATAGCGATTTTTAATATGATGTCAAAAATACGTTGTATATAAATAAATTCAGATATATTAATACATAGAAAATTATGTGGTATATCTATAAACCCCTCCTAAAAATGTAATATTCATCATAACCAGTCAAAATTCATAAATCCTAAAACATTCAATCAACATATATCAGCGCCACAATTTGCACCTAACCACATCAGGTTTCTGTGATTAGCTTGAGAAGTTGAGAAAGGAAGAAGAAGAAGAAGATGGAAAAGAAACATTTAACTCTTATGCTCATTTCAAAATGAATTATTCCCTCTCAAGCAGCTGCTACAAAAATTACAAGATACAAAAATAGATTAGACAATTGGCCCTTCTTTACGGGCTTCACCCAACTCCCCCAACCGTTAGAACAAAAATCTCTTAATAATTTCAAAAAATGGCCAACGAGTGTGGAGTTATTCCCATCAATCTGCAGGAAGCTCTCTCTCCCCTTCACTTCTGCCATTAACAGCTAAAAATGGTAAGAAAATGCTGAGCTGAACTCCACATCACACTTTCTCATAAAATAGAATGTATGCTTCGGACTGAAGCACTTCAGCTATGGAAACCTCCCTCACATAAGCATCACTGGCATAAAACCAGGCTTGCCCTGTACTGCTGCTGCTACCACTTGAGGTTCTGCTGCTCCCTCTTCCGTCGCCACGCACGTAAGCGACATAGTGGCCTCTGCTCATGCTCCCTGAATGCTCCACCACCCCGATGAGACGGTAGGAGGTTTGATCCTCGATGCACCTGAATGATGGAAATTGTTAAATGAAGAATTAAAGTTTGTTGAAAGTTGAGTAGGTTTACTCAATGCTGATTTAGCAAATCAGACTTTATTAGTAACTCCTAAAGTTTGTTATACAATGATTCTATCATAATGTTGTTTTGGAATGACAACACCTACAGGATTGACTAGCAGAGAAGTTACAGTAGCTCCACCACCTTCAACTTGCCTGAACTGACACTATACTACAAAAGACAGAAGCTTCGACGAAAGAGATAAAAGCTCCTCCAATCCCGAGAGACTGACGCGGGCATCTCCCGCTTACAGAGCGGACACAAAATTTTTTGGGATGAAAAAAAAAAATTATGTATCTCACGTGTTTCCTAGACTAAACCGGTCCAAATTTTCTCTCTTTTGCGGAGTTGGTTGGTGCTCTTGGGCCACTCATAGTTATATATTTGCTTTCATGACGTTTGAGGGTTAGGTTTTGCATGAGTTTGTTCGAGACAGTAGCCATCTCCGTTTCTCATTCAGGATTGCATCTAAGTGTTCAAGTGGGCGCCGGTTACATTTCGCTTTAGACATGATGATTATCTTCTACATCCATATCCGCATCCTCCCCACGTCAGTCCTAGCCACCAATCATAATTACAACCGCCACCGAACAACAACCTGTTGATTTTTCACAGCAATTTTCCAATTCTAGTTGTTTGTCGTCACTATTGCCGACCTAGGCAGCTGTCCTCTTGTTGTCTTGCTGACTCCCACAACCCCCGTCACTAACGTTGTCATTCCCCCCCTCGCTGTTGCCGCCCAGAACAGCTGCTATTAGCTATTTTCTTCTTTGTCCAGCGTTTATTCTTGTTGCCATTGCCCAGGATAGCAACCAAGCTTATTGTTCCTGCAGTTTCGCACCTTACCCTCACTGCTACCAACACCCCTGTGCTACCACCACACTTCCCAACCTATCAACCGCCCTTTGCTACCTCTCCAGGATTCCAAACCCTCACCAATCACCACTACTATCCCGAGATTCACCCTAATCTAAACTTGTGGTCATTTGTTGCAATTTCTGATTTCCAATATCTTTCGTTGCAAGTTCCTATAAGAATTCAGCAATAAGATTTATTTTCTCATTATTGTTTGGTTAACTCCAGTATCACCTACGTTAATATCCTATACACAATATGATGGTGTTAGCCCTTTTTTTCAATTTCATTCCTTTATAATTTAAACCTAACATAGTTCATTAAGAAAAAACCTAAAATAATGAATTAAGACCTCAAACCCAAGAAAAACCGCAAGCCACACGCCGCAAGAAATTCCGGTATTCCTCTAGCAAGGCGATTCCTCTACTACTATTGCTTGCCACAGCTGCTTGTTGCAAGCACCGCTGCTTTCCTATAATTTTGTTGATGCTATCCCTTCGCTACTGCGCCTCTTATTTCTTTCTTTAATTATTGATTTCATTTTTTTGATCTTCTTCATTTCCTATTCTCTATTTTGAAAAAGTTTTTCAGTTTAGATTTATATAACAATTCTTTGGGTTATAACAAGTCAAAGACACTACAGCTAAATATTTCTCGAGTATAAATTCAAAATATACTAACTTATAATATTTATTGGTTCTTTTTTTGTAAATTCACAAATCATACTCACTGGGTGTATTTTTTAAAATTATCTGATTTTTAGATTTATTTTGGATATGGCACATTTGAAATACAAATTTCTACAATTAAAGTATTGGGCCTTATAGTCTCATTAGTGGGGTGGGAGTAAATTTTTTTTATAAACTTCAAACCAAGTGAAGATATTGTTTGTGTACCTTAAGAATGAAATCATCAGTTTACATTTTATATAATAAGAGACTAAAAAAATAAACATTGGAGGAAGAAAGTTTTTGAGGATGATGAGATCCTTTTGTTAGTAAAGATGAGCCATTGGATGATAAATGATTTATAGAAAAAAAATGAATCTATGCCATCCCAATTATAAGAAAAAAATCAAAATGTTTACTTCTTTAATGACGAAAGGAATAAGAATAGCACAGAAAGTTAGTATAAAACTTGATGTAAAAGCATCTATATAGTCATTATTATAAAATCTAAATAATATTTTACTGGTTTTTATTAATCATGAAGACTAAAATGCTTGAGATTGAAGATGATGTAGAAGATTGAGAGGATGTGACGCAATCGATCATGAGGAAGGAGAGAAATTCATTAACTAAAATGATCCTCCAAGTGTTAGGAGATAGAGAAATTTAAATTTATTAATAATGATCTTAAACTTCTTGTTTACATTGAATAATATTATAGACTTGTTTATTTTAGAGTTGTTATTTATGTTAATTAGTTTATCTTTGACTTCATGCTTATTATTTAGTACTTATAGTCTTATATGACTTTTTAAAAATCTTACTTGAAATTAGTAATTATTTCATATTTTCATTAATTTAAAGTATAATTTCGAGGCTTATGCCTCAATTCACCATGAAACTTATATCTAATATCATTAAAAGAAAACGCCTCAATACTTGATTACATAATTTCAAACCTTGCTCCTAGCTACATATTTCTATAGAAACACATCTTCAAGAATTTAGTTAAGGCATGCTTTTTCAATTCAAAATCATGCCCAGTGTTTTTTTGGTAAAGCAATGGAATCTAATCATGGGATTGTAGCCATTACTACGTTGGACTTTGCTTTCCATACATCGAAGGGATGACACAGTTGATGCGAAGACATGTCATTGCAAATCATGAAAGCAAGGTAATCCAATGAAGATCCAAAGGTAATGTCGCGGCAAAAAGATGGTAAGATCATTTTTAATACAATAAGCCCAACTCTTTTTAGGTCTACCTCTGCCTTTCTTAACACAAGTCGAATCTAAAACATCTACTCTCCTAATCGGATCATCACATGATCGACGTTTAATATGACCAAACCATCTAAGACGAGTTTGTCCGTCACAGGAACTACACCAACCCTATCACGAATATATTCATTTCGCATTTTGTCTCTAAGTGTAAAGCCACTCATCCACCTAATCATTCTCATCTCGACAACACTTAACTTATTATTATGCTTCTCTTTTAAAGGCCAACATTCAGTGTCATAGAGCATTGCAGGTCTCACCACCGTCTTATAAAATTTTCCTTTCAGTCTAAGCGGTACTTTTCTATCACACAAAAGGCCCGAAGCATTCCTCCACTTCAACCAACCAACTTGAATTCTACTATTAACATCCCCATCTATATCACCATCGCTTTGGACAACGGACTCAAGATATCTAAATCGTTCACCTTTTAATAATTTGATCACCCAAAGTCACACTTCTGTCACTAGAGCTATTACTACTAAAATTACATTCCATGTATTCAGTTTTAGTTCTACTTAAACAAAGGCCTTTAGAATCCAATGTAGACCTCCACAACTCAAGTTTTTCCTGAGCTTTTTCTCTCGTTTTATCCACGAGAAGGATATCATCAGCAAAAAGCATACACCAAGGTACATCCTCCTGTAGATGTCTAGTAAGACCATCCATACAATATCATGTGAAAATAGGAATAAAATAACTCCCAGGGGAGAATCACATAAGCTAATTGATTCATCTGTCATTCTACAAATAAATAAATAATTAAAAAAAAAAGCCCCGAAAAAGTTTAGAAGCACTAACATTCGCTTACACATGCACAATACATAAGAATACGCTAGTATCCAGGCAAACAAGTAACATATTGCACATAAGTATGTTTTTTATATTCATGTGGATGCACAAATGACGTATGAGAATATGTGTTTATATGCACTCACATGCCTGTACGTGCATGTGATTGCGTAAACTTAACCAAGGATACACTCATTGCACACTATGATTAATTGTTTCCATCATATTTTGATCACAGGATTTCAAAATGGAAGAAAAAAAAAAGAAAAAAGCATAATGGCATTGAACTAATGGAAGTAGCCAGGGAAGAAAGAATTATACAAAAGAAAAAAAAAGGTTAACGTACAAAACTTTTATAATAATAAAAACCAAATGCTTAAGAGTAACCATAGTGAATTTTCATATTGTAAGCATGCCACACTGCTCAAATTTTACATAAAATAAACTAAATATATTCTATATATTTTGGACTTTTTACCTTTCGTATTTGTCTGCACTGAATTTCTTAATTCATAAACCATCTACTCTAATATCGTCATAAATCTTACATTTTAAACTTATAGATCGAGAGTTTTAAATTAATGATGATCATTTTTAATCTTCCTCCAAGATACCATAGTTAAATGGTCTCCTTTAGAATATAAAGATAGTCTGTCACTACATCATCTTAGTAAATGTTGGGGTTATGACTTCGTACATTAACCCCTCTCTCGATCACAGTCAGGCAAAAGTTTAGTGGACTAAGTATGCCCATTTTTTTTCAATTTTTTTCCGTTCTTGTTATAATTTTTTTTTTGGTAGAAATATTATTTAAAATTTCTAGCCTTACTTGATATATAAATTTCATAATCTTAGTTCATAACAATCTAAACTTCTTATATTATTAACATAAAGTATATAAAAAATATATACTTTTGTTGCAAAATTTAAAATTTTATGTTGCAGTCATATTTTGACCTCAGACAGTTCTAACCATATTTTTAATAATTTTAATAAGGAAGTAAAATAAATTAAACAGGTTCTAATTTTAAATCAGAAGTTGAGCAACCATAAGAAAGCTTACCTTGGATCCATATAAGACCTCATATCAAGTGTCTCCTGGAAATGAACATGACCACTCAATTTAGTTAAGCGGCCACGAGCATCCTGACCAAATCGCTTCAAATGGATTGTTAGGATAGGTGGAACTCTGTCAATTAGGATCCTTTTTGTCGCATCCCTCTTGACCATCTTGATTCCCTCGCCCCTTTCCTTTGGAAGAGCTTTACCAGACTTCAAACCTTTCTTCCTCACTCGGCTAACTTCTTGGGATCTGTCAATGTTTGATTTGTGTAGTAATATATCTGTCTGAGACTGAGAACTATGAAAGGCAACTTTTGGTTTTTTTCCATCATTTTCAACATAACTTCGATCATTTATGCCATGGAAACTACTCTCTTGATTGCTAGAACCATCTACACAGATTGTAGTAGAAAATAATTCAGAAGTCTCTGAATCTGACATGTCTTTATCAAGATCATCTGGCCAACAAGCCATACTGGAGCAAGGAGTGGTCTTTGTTAGATGTATGGTTTTATTGCTGCTGATCTCTCCACTACTCTGTGATCCTCCTTGACTGATTTGTTTCTGGGAGCAATTTATTTCCTCACATTGGTCAAATCGTTCTTCAAACTGAATGGCTAAAGTTTTGGATGAAGACACCAGCTTTCCATTATCTAAAACTTTGACATTGGCAACATACCCATGGGAATTGGAATCAAACTTGTTACTTATGACTTCATCTTCATCCAACATTGACGTCAGATTCACAGACAGATCAGAAACTTCAGCAGCTTGCAGTTTGCTTGTTCCAGGTTCCCTATTCTGTTGCAGCATCTCAGAGCAACGCTCACAATACCATCCATGTTCATCAGACAGAAGCTCGGGCTTAGTAAATAAGGCGAGGCAGCTATTAATTGATACGGGAACATCCGTATCATCAACCTCTTCCAGATTTGATTCACTGATGTTACCATTCAACAAAGTTACGTCCATATCTTCTTCCGCATTGTTTTCTGCATTTAAATGAGAAGTAGACTCAGGCTCATTAAATAGATCACCAAAACCATCAAATTCTGCATCTGCTTGTTTGCAACTAGAGTTAGCATCACAAGACTCACTAATAGAGACATCTATAGTATTTACATTTACTGAATCCTGAGAATAGGATGTTCTATCATTCATATCCAGGTCAGCCAAATCCTGGTCCTGGTCCTTATAGGGAAGTAATATTACTTCAGTAGCTGGAGCGCAAGAATGGGGGACTTCATCATTAGAAGATCTCTCAACAAAAGCATCTAAAGACACTGTCAAATCATTAGAACAGCTAGCAGTATGCAAATCAGAAACAGATTGCACAATGTTCTCAGTCCCATTATGCAATTCGGAAACAGATTGTACATTGGTTGCAGTCTCATTTTCCTGCTTGGTATAAGTACTATGCACAATAGAAGCTTCCAAGTCATGAGCATTGAAACCACTGCAATTTGGTGACTCTGCTACAAGATAATCCATCCATGCAAGGTCCTGTGCTTCTGCAGCATCAGCATGTGTTGGCAGTGGAACAGCAACTCCTGATTCACTGCATTCTGAGGATTGTTCATTGCTTTCTGAATTCTGATTCACACTCATGGTAGATATCTGAGGAACACCCCTGTCTAGAGACTGCGGCGCTTTGTTTTTATCCCTTTGGTTAGCTCTCTTTGGAGGAAGAGGTGGAACCTTTTTTGGTGGATGTTTCTTTGAAGGAACTGGCAATGAAAGGTCCAGAAAAGGCTCAGTCACAACTGATGTATTCCGGCATTCCATGCACGAAACAGTGCTTGATAGCTGACCACAAAAGATGGCATCGACTAAACTAGCTTTTGTTTTCGTACTGATCTTCTCATCATCATCAAACTCTGATGATTTCCTTGCATTTGTTTCCTCCACATGTAATCCATCAAGCAGGTGACGGAGCAATTCATGACTGTCTTGCTGCTGGTACCCCCTGAACTGCGGTGCCTTCGCACATATACAACCAAAAAGAGCTTTAGGGTTTATAACACCCTTAGAATCTGCTCCTCTACTTGTTTCTGTGAAAAGATTCCGAAGTACCACAGAAAGAGGACCAAGAGGCCTATCCAAACCCAATAAAGTGTCTCGCAAAAGATCCATAGCAAAGAGATTCTGCATGACAGCGTTAAAGAAACAAGTGTTCCCCAAATTCGAAAGGCCTCTAACTTTGTGACCCTTCAATTTCTCCGAATCCAAAGGCTCAAATGCAATACCTCTCAAACTCGAACTCCTATCATTATTCGTTATCTCATTACCATCCTTCTTTAAATCCTCTGGCATCTCAATAGGCACTGAAAACGAACAAGCATAGCACCAACTGATAATTGGATCATCAGCTCGAACTGCCCACTGGTGATGGTCTTGCTTTGCGTGTCGCCGGGCATGGCCGTAAGGCTCCAAAATACTCACTCCACCCCCGCAGAAATACCGGCCACAATCCAAGCAAACCCACATGAAATTTCGCTCTGATTTTGCCTCAGCAGCACTTCTTCCCGCACCTTTCCTCTTAGACTGCTTACCTTTTTCATTCCCCCCTCTCCTGTTAACTGGATCGTCCCTGCAATGCTCACAGCCCACAGCATCCATTGAAGAAGATCGGATTTTAATTAGAATCCGACTCAGCTCAGCCGTACTTTTACTGTAGTGATTGCAAGCCTTCTTATCTTTATCCCCGTCACCGCCAGACTCATCAAGAACCGATTTTGGGGATCCCACCGAAATCCGGTTCTGAGCTTTACGAGGGTTTGGAGCCTTCTTATTCATCTTCTTCCCCATCAGTACTTATCAATAAATGCAACAAATTGAAAGAAAACAAAAAACTTGCAGTATAATCTTCAGCAGACAAGAATCAAACAAAAAAGGAACCGATTTTCACAGGAGGAAAGAAGTCAAAAGAACAATATCAGAAGC
The DNA here is from genome assembly GCA_003013225.1 of Phalaenopsis aphrodite. NCBI lineage: Eukaryota > Viridiplantae > Streptophyta > Magnoliopsida > Asparagales > Orchidaceae > Phalaenopsis > Phalaenopsis aphrodite. The sequence continues at coordinate 212,049 of NEWO01000759.1, read as the reverse complement.
TGTTCAAGCCTGGATTTGCGAAACCTATTTCAGCAATCCCTATTGAAGGATAACCAGATCATAGCTTTTCCTGAAATCTGGACAGATCTCACTCCAAGGCAGGCAATCAAAACCGAATGCTTAGATTTCAATCACAGATGGATTGATTATTGCAAAGATTGAACAAATTAGATGAAAGAGCAGGAGCTCGAGTATTCTTTTACCTGATCCGATGGGAACCAGGTATAGAAAGGAGAGAAAAGCTCCGAAATCCGGTGGCCTGCCGAGGTTTTATCTTCCAAAGGTCGTGCAATAACTTCTCTCGGCCGGGGACTCTTGATTGGAGATAGATTTGACTTCAGGAATATAATGCTTGAATTATGCAGGCTATTTTAATTTTCAAACTTTCAACCTAAAGATTTTAAATTAAGAATATTATCTATATATTATATATTTGGGAATTTGAAATTAAATTCCATTTGTATTTTAAAAAATATATTTTATCTTAAAATTTTAAATATCAACATGATCTTATTTTTATGTTTGCATTAAATTAACTACCTTAAAAAATAATCAAATATTTAAGTCAAAGGGCTGATTTTGTTTTTTTAAATAGGAATTATATGTTTATTGCCTTAAAAAAAAAATTATAATAGGAAAGTACGAGATTTATAGTATAGGTTCATACAAAAATTCATCAAATGCCCGTGTAAAGTAAAGATTTTATAGGAGACCTAAGGGTACTTTTTAATATAAATCTCGAATAAGGGAAAAAAGACGCATCGACTAATCTCATGAAAATGGTCCCACTAGTGTAGTATATAAGTTCGTGATGAAAGCTAAAGGATTTTAAAGGCATTGGAGTTATCTTCAGGAGACAATCTGAGAGTATGTTCAATCAATCTATTTTAGAAGAGTAGGTAAGAACCAAAATGTTTAGTATAATTATGGGGTGGATAATAATTTTCGGTCTATCAATGATCCTATGTGTCAATGTTATTGTTAGGCAATATATTGGCATAGATGTTGGTATCAATGCCATTGAAGTGCATCAACCTTATATTAAATAACATATATCAACAAAATGCATCAATGTTATTGGGAATAGGGAGAGTCAAATGAGTGCATCAATTTTATAGGCATTGGTGGCTAATAAAGTTGTCGGGTGTTATTTATTAGAAAATTGAAAACAAGTGACAATAATAGGGGACTATAGTTAGTGATAATTTTTAAATATTGCATGCAATAATTTTTAGTGATGGTTGGGAGATAGTTTTTAATCAATTTTATATCCCCCATTTCCCCTTTGCTTTCATTCCATTAAATAATAATCTTACAATCTATTTTAAGTAAGAAATATTCTGTATAATCTATTTTAGCTAATTTAATAATGCATATTCATAATCTAAATATTTAGCTAACAGAGAAATAAATCAGAATAAAGAAATTGGAAATAATTTAAATAAGGAAGCTTATAATTATAAAAAAAACTCATAATTTAGCTATTCGATTTCCGACCCTCCTGATTGAGAGTTATTTGACTATAAGATGTATGCAATACTTCTAATAACTGCTTTAATTTTTTAATTCGTTATTCATCTTGAATTAAGTGCAACACTAATAGAAAAGATATGCTATGAAATTTTTGAACATAAATTTAGGTTGAAAATTGGATTCAATATTTCCCAGGAAGTAACACTTATCTTTATAGGCATGGATGTCAAAAATTGACTCCGACAACTTAACCTGAACTCGACGAAATGAATTTAATTTCGGGTTGACCCAAATAATTTTTTAGTCAGATTAGGGTTAGAAACCTTGTTAGAAACCTTAACCTATTTAATTTTTCAGATCGGATTTGAGTTGCCTCATCATCTTAAAATTGACCTAAACCAACCCGCCAAATTGAATTTGACTCAAAATTGACTCGACAACCTATAATTCATCCAAAATTAGCCCAAAAGTGACGTGAAATTGACCCAAGAGCTAATATTTCTTTTTTAAACCAGTTAAATGTGTCGGGTTCAATTCAGCAGGTAGAAGACAGGTTCATTTCAAGTTAAACTTCTTAACCCGTTTAATATTTGAGTCGGGTTCAAGTCATCCAGTTTCAAGTCGTGTCAATTTAGGTTTAGACCATAACCTGACCCGCACACCAAATTTGACACCCAAATTTATATGTGGATGGACCAATATAGTAAATAGATAGATTGATCCACCCATATTTATGATTGAGCTTGTGTGGAATTTTACTCTATTGGAGTAAAGGCAAAAAATATATATTTTCCTATTATTGCTACTTGTTCTTGTTTGCTTTCATTGTAATCTTACCCATTCCATCACGCATTTCCTTATACATTGATTATTTAAGTAATTATAAAACATTGAGTACTACAAAATGAGATTGCCTAAGAGTTCCTAGTTTATGTTGGTTCTTTATGATTTATTTTTAATTGTTTAGTTCTAGCAAAATAATTTGATTTCTTGGGCGTGTAGCATATCAAATATCTAGGCCATACACTAAATATAAAAAATCTAAGAAAAAAATATGCCATACTATTGTGCAATCAAAGTAAACAAAACAAAAAATAAGTGAATGGATAACAGAAATATACAGGGCTGTCAAAACTGCTCGTGTTCAACTCGTTAAGTAGTATGTGTTTAATTCGTTCGTTGAACAAACGAGCAAAACACGAACAATTTTTCGCGCTCGATATTAAACGAGCCGAACACGATGTTCGGCCAAAACACACACACGCACACATTTTTTAATGAGCCGAAACATTATATATATTATAATGAGTATTATTTTTAAATAATTTCATTGACTTCAAGGCTACAAAGATCTATAATCCAATAAAATTACTAATTTAAAATAGAATAAAAATATATTAAACTCTATTTAAATGAATATTTTAATATAAATAACAAGATTTAAATTTTGTTTTATCCTTAACATCTAACTGTTGTGTGATTAGAGTTGTCAAAATAGTTCATTGTTCATGAATAGCTCCTGTTAAGCTCGATAAGTAAGCGAACCAAACGCAAACAAATTTTTGAGCTCGATATATAAACAAGCCAAACATGAGCAATGATATTTTTTAATAAGCCGAGTCTGGACTCGCTCAAGCTCTGATCGTTTACACCTCTAACGACTGCATGCATGACTAGGGTTATCAAAATGGTTTTTTTGTTCACGAACAACTCGTGTTCGGCTTGCTAAACAAACGAACTGAACACAAACATGTTTTTTTTTTTTTGTTCGAAATATAAACGAGCCGAATAAGAACAATGATATTTTTTAACGAGCCGAACACCAGCTAAGCCCAGGCTCGCTCGTGTTCTGCTCGTTTACACCCCTATAAATATATAGAGAAATGTTAGTATGCTTGGGTATCTCTAACAAACCCAATAAGAGATGCTATGCTCTTATACAACCCAAACTAATTCATAAATTTTGCATGGGAAAATGGTTTCTTTTGATATTAACTTCTATTTATCCTTCTTAAGAAAATGTGTTGATTAGAATAGAACATATCACATCTTTAAAATGACCGCACATCATGAATATTTTATTTTAAATATAATAATATATTAAATTTAGCTTTTGAAAATCATTAAGATTGAAATTTACTTAAAAAAGACTGCTTTTATAACCAATTTAAACCAAAAGTAATAAACTTACAAAGAACCGTATATTGTATATTTATTTAATGGCTGAATCATTTGAATAAAAATTTGATTTAACATAAATAAAATAAATTTAAATATTTAGGGTAGTAATATAGGAATTCAAATACTTTTAGAATAACATTTAAAATGGTAGGTGTTGAATCCTAAATTGTCTTTTGAATGTACACGCTATGGGAGTTAAAGTTGAGAGAAGGAGGAATAGAGAGTCGACAAGACAAAGAATTCGAAGGGAAAAATCCTTTATTCTTCTTTGGACCTTCTATTTATAGAGACATAATTGTACAATTATGGAAAAGAAGAGAACGATTATGGTAACCATCCTAAATGCAATTAATTTGTTAATTTAATATTGAATTTACGTTACAGTTTGACTGAAGTACAACAACTATCAATTGATGGGCACGTTGGGTTGGGTCGACCGAGGCAATCAGTTGTATGAAGTTCGATCCCATCAAGGGAACAGTCGGTCAACTAGTTTTGACTGACTGCCCCTATGAGAAGCTCGGGTAGCTGGGATCGCAAGCTAGGTATGTCGATTGAACCTATCAACGTTGTGTGCCGATAGACTCAACCGAGCAGTCGGTCGCCAGATGGGCTGGTTCAGATTATGCTCTTTGGACTGAGACTTCAATTACTTGGTCATCATCCTTAGCCGCTCGAACCCTTTGAGATTCGTGCTGGCAGTTGTGGTGCATACATATATAGTTCCCTGAGTTAGTGCATACATATATAGTTGCCTGAGCTATGATAATAATAGATAAAACATTAAACAATGTAGCACCAAATTCAAAAAATTAATTTATTAACCAAATTTTTTTTAGGCTTCATGCTGCCACCTCTTCTCAGATGACTGAGGGACAACATGGCTAGCAGTACGAGCCAGGATGATATGGACGCTCAACTTATGGCTATGGCAGGCTTTCAGGTCCCCACCTTTATGACAACCATAAAGAGGAAAAAGGTTGTAAGGAAAGAGAAACGATTGAGACCTGAACCCATGTCAGCCGATCAAGTCGCCTCATCTGAGCAGACGCCGAAAAAGCCTTACTAGGAAACCCTGGCTCTTGGACCTAGCACATGCGTGATTATCGAGGGTTCGAAGGCTGGTGAAAAGAGGCTAAAGAAAACAACAGTTATCAAGTCTCCCCACTCACCACCTAGAAAGGTGGAAGAACCTTTTATGGAGGGAGATACAAAATTTTGAGAGCTCTTTCTATAATGAACATATTTTTAAGTACGAATTTCTTTTTGCGATCGTTAGCCAATTTTAATAATTTCTTGACATTATATTAAATGCAGATGAATTGGTTTGGTTAGAGGATCACGAAGATGGTGGACCATTGAAATATGTTTTTGAGTTTGCTCCCACTATTGCGGTTGGGGCACAGAGCTTGATCGTCACACCTCTACCGTCAATCTATCTAAAGGGTATCAACCTCTCAATCCTTGGCCTATGATTAGTCCCATTCTTTTGACCTTGTTTGACCACTTCGGTGGTTCCTAGTAGGAGCAGTTTGAGTGGTGGCAGCTTTCCTTCAAATTTACAGAGCGACGAACAAACGTAGCCAAAACTTTGACAGGGGAGGTTGGTCCTTATGAGGGAGCAATTAGAGGTTCTACTGAAGATCCTATGTAGGAATTGTAGGCCCGTGTAGTAACCGCAAATTTAGAGGTGAGGACACTTTGAAAGGAGGCTGTCACTTTGCAAAGCAGGCTAACGGGTATGATGTGTGAACTAGGGACCCTATGTGAATTGACTGTTATGAGCAGGCTCCAGTGCTACATTGACCAACTAGAATAAATTAGACTATGCAGAGAGTTGGTCCTTCGAAGGTTACTTTAGAAGGTATGCCTCGACTGAAAACTCGAAAGGCCCATTTATTGAATACTTCAATCAAGATCTGTAATAATGCTATTTGCAATAAAATAATATTTAAATAAATATAAATGGATGTTTGGTGTGACACTTATCTTTATGTTAAGCTTCAATTTCCAGGCTCGCCTTAGAAATACAACACAGGGTCACTGCTTTATACTTTTGCACTTCTTCTTTCTATGAGATTTTCTTTGATTTCTCGTGTCTGTGATCTTCTAATGGCGCCGAAGTTCTCTCCCACTCTTTTTCAACACCTACCTAGTCACTGATGCGTTCGTTCAGATGATGGAAGACATGAAGGAGATGTAAGGAGCATATGTTTTTTGTAAAAGCATTGTCCCTTGGCGGCTCTGAGAGTCGGATCGGCCGACTGATAGCTTTAACCTAGATTTGGTCTTCTATAGAGAACATTTTAAAAATAGGTTTCTTCCGCAACTCTCCCCTGAGCCGTGGAGCATTTCCAACAGGTATGGAGTCATTCCAGCATAGGTTCTCCAGAACTCTATGACCGATTTTTGTGCTGATAATATAATTTTATGTGTTTATAGTGCTACTTCTAGTGATATATGTATTAATAATTTTAAAATATATTTTCTAATTATTGATTTCAAAAATTTAATAGGATAAAAATGCAAGTGCACATATCATTCAAGTGATATAGAATTTTATTTTAGTCTCAAGTATTGATCCCATGGGAAGGAAAAACTCTTTTTTTTGGACTTAGTAAAACTCTACTTAAACTGCATGTAACTTATCTAGGAATTAAGATTTATATGTGTAAAAATAAGTAATTATACCTACTAATTATATTTCAAAACTTAAAGAAAATGCTAAGTGTTTTTAAACTAGCTTTACATAGAAGAGTTAAATTATATGGAAGTCCCTCCCTTTGCAATAAGATCATAATCGGTGTAGGAATCAAACATTTATAAATTTAAATGTAGTTTTGTGAAAAATAAGAGCATTCATATTCTTTACCTGCTTGTGAGTGCATAAAAGAACATTGACTAACTTAAAATTAAGTTCCTAAATTATTGGCTATGCTGGGTAGATTCAAGCCTGTTGATCCCGTACCTAATGCTTATGCACATAATAAAAAATATTGAAAACCAATTGGGACATATCGCTACTGCGCTTAGTAACCGAACATTAGGAACTTTTCCTAGTACCGTGGAACTAAATCCTAAAAATCAAGGAAAAGAACAAATCAAAGCGTTACAATTACGAAGTGGAAAAGAATTGGAAACAAGAGTGCAAAAAGAAACATAAACTGAAAAAGAGAAAGTAGATACCGAAAAAGAAAAGGATCATGAATGCCCAGATTTATAGTATCCATTTATTCCAATGAAAATTACTGTGGAGAAACCTCTACCACCGTTTCCTCAAAGATTTAAGCAACACAAACAGAATATATAATTTTCCAAATTTTTAGAAATTCTTAAGAAGTTAACAGTAAATATTCCCTTTGTAGAAGCTTTAGAGCAAATGCCCAATTATGTGAAATTTATTAAAGATATTCTGAACAAGAAAAGGAAGTTCACAAATAATGAAACTGTTGCACTTAGCAAAGAGTGTAGTGCAATTATTTAGAAAATGCTTTCTGAAAAACTAAAAGAACCTGGCAGTTTCACTATACGATGTGCTATTGGTGAAAAATTTTATGGAAGAGCTTTATGTGATTTAGGAGCCAACATTAATCTTATGCCTCTATCAATTTTCAAAAGATTAGGATTCAGATAAGTCTCACCTACTTCTGTAACTCTACATTTAGCGGATCGTTCAGTTACATAGCCTAAGGGAGTTATAGAAGATGTGTTAGTAAAAGTGGATAAATTTATCTTTCCTGTGGATTTCATTGTTTTAGAAATGGAGGAAGCTAAAGAAATACCTATCATTTTAGAAAGACCATTTTTTGATATTAGAAAAACTTTGATAGATGTTCAAAAAGGAGAATCAACAATGAGAGTTAATGATCAAGAAGTGACTTTTAACATTGTGAAATCTATGAAATACCTTGCTGTTGAAAGAGATAATGAAAGTTTTTGCATGGAAATTAGTGAACATCTATTTAAAGAACATTTTAAAGAACATTTTGAAGAGAAAGAAAAATTTGAAGAGAGTGCCGAAAATATTCTGGAAAAATTAGAAAATGAAGAATTAGATTATGTTCAGGAAAGATTTGAGATGTTGGATATTACGGAAAATGCCGATAAAAATCTATTTCTGTCAATTATAAAACCACCTGAACTTGAGATGAAAGTATTGCCTAGCCACTTAAAATATGTGTTTTTAGGAGACTCATCTACATTATCTGTTATTATATCTTCAGAATTAAATGATCTGCAAGAGCAAAGATTGTTAGATACATTGAAAAGATATAAGAAAGCTTTTGGTTGGACCTTAGCTGATATTAAGGGAATCAATCCTTCAATCTGTATGCACAGAATTATATTAGATGAAAAATATAAACCAAGAGTTGATTCACAAAGAAGATTAAATCTGATGATGAAAGAAGTAGTTAAGAAGGAAATTTTGAAATGGTTAGACACTGGAACTATATATCCTATTTCAGATAGTGCGTGGGTAAGTCCTATTTATTGTGTTCCTAAGAAAGGAGGAGTGACTGTTGAAACAAAAGAAAATAATGAATTAATACCTATCAGACAAGTTACTGGGTGGCGTATTTGTATTGATTATAGAAAACTAAACACTGCTACCATGAAAGATCACTTTCCTTTACCCTTTTTAGATCAAATAGTATATAGACTTGTTGGGCACAAATATTTTTGTTTTTTAGATGGATATACCAGTTACCATCAAATTCCTATTGCTCCCGAGGATCAAGAAAATATAACATTTACTAGTCCTTTTGGAACTTTTACTTTTCGAAGAATGCCTTTCAGATTATGTAATGCACCTGCAACATTCCAGAGATGTATGATGTCCATATTTAGTAAGTTAATTGATGATGGATTGCAAGTATTTATGGATGATTTCTCTATATTTGGAACATCATTTGACGCATGCTTAAATTATCTTGAAAAAGTTTTGGAGTTATGCGAAAGAACTAATTTGGTTCTAAATTGGAAGAAATGTCAATTTATGGTTGCAGGAGGAATTGTGTTAGGGCATAAAATTTTGAAAGATTGTATGGAAGCAGTCCCTGCAAAAATTCAAGTTATATCTAAACTAACACCTCCTACTAATGTAAGAGAGGTTAGGAGTTTTCTTGGACATGTTGGATTTTACAAGCATTTTATTAAAGATTTTTCAAAAATTATCAAACCTCTATGCCAACTTTTAGAAAAGGACAAGAAATTTGAATTTACTGAAAGCTATTTAAACGCCTTTGAGTTATTAAAAGAAAAATTAATCAAAGCCCCTATTATAGTTTCCCTAATTGGGAGAAACCATTTGAACTGATGTATGATGTTAGTGATTATGCTATTGGAGCTGTTCTTGGACAAAGGTATGAAAATATTTTTAAAGTTATATACTACGCTAGTAAAACTCTTAATGATGCACAAATTAACTATACTGTTACTGAAAAAGAGTTACTAGCCATTGTGTATGCTTTAGATAAATTCAGATCTTATTTAATTGGAGCTAAATGTGTTGTTCATACTGATCACTCTGTTATTAAATATCTGATGCAATAGAAGGATGCCAAACCAAGATTGATTAGATTGATACTTTTGATGCAAGAATTTGATCTTGTGATTATTGATAGAAAGAGAACTGATAATCAAATTGTTGATCATTTGTTAAGAATAGAAAATCAAGAATTATCTAACACTGACAATGAAATTACAGACAGTTTCCCTGATGAAAAACTTTATAATATTAATGAGTGGAAAATACCATGGTATGTTGATATTGTTAATTATATTGTAAGTGATATTTTGTCACCTGCTGACATTGGAACAACAAAAGAAATTTATTCATGATGCGAAAGCATATTTTTGGGATGAGCCTTATTTACATAAACAATGTAAAGATCTGATTATGAGGAGATGTGTACCTTATGAAGAAACTGAGCTAATCATTCAGAAATGCCATGATTCTAAATTTGGAGGACATTTTAGGATTGATAAAACTGCTTATAAAATTTTACAAGCTGGATTTTATTGGCCTACTATTTTTAGAGATGTTTATAGATACATAAAAACTTGTGATCAATGTCAATGAGTAGGCAATCTATCTAGAAGAAATGAAATGCCTCTAAATTTCATATTAGAAGTTGAGATCTTTGACTTTTGAGGATTAGATTTTATGGGACCATTTATTCCTTCATTTGGGAACTTATATATATTAATTGCAGTGGATTGCGTTTCTAAGTGGATTGAAGCACAAGCATTACCTTGTTGTGATGCTAAAAATATTTCAAGGTTTTTAATGAAAAGTATTTTCACTAGATACGGAATGCCTAGAATGATTTTCACTGACAGAGGATCCCATTTTAGGAATAAATACATTCAGAGATTGACAGAAAAATTTAATTTTATTCATAGAATCTCTACTGCCTATCATCCTCGAACTAGTAGGTTAGCTAAATTTTCTAATAGAGAGATTAAAAAAATACTTGAAAAAACTGTAAACCCTAGTAGAATAGATTGGTCCACTAGATTGGATACCGCATTATGGGCTTACAGGACTGCTTATAAAACTCCTATTGGAATGACTCCTTACACTTTGATTTTTGGAAAGACTTGTCACTTACCAGTAGAATTGGAGCATAAAGCGTATTGGACGATTAAAGAATTCAATTACAATTTGAAAGATGATGGTAAGAAGAGATTGTTACAATTAAATGAATTGGAAGAATTAAGAAACGAGTCTTATGATAACGACAAAATT
>NEWO01000759.1:169580-195063 GCA_003013225.1 Phalaenopsis aphrodite | reverse complement strand
TTATATATTTATTTCAATTGTCTATTAGTGACAGATAAGTAAATTGAGCTTCGTTGTTTTGATTAAAGTATTGCTTTTCTAAAATCTTAGTTAGCAGTTCTAAACCACTCTCTGTGGGATCGATATCTAGGGCTCTATTAGAGCCATATATTACTTGAGTGATACGTATACTTGCGTTGATAAGTGTGACTTTACAATTATTGAATATTTATTGCATCCATATTTATCTTATATTTTAAGCATATAAAAAGTCGTTACTCCACCAATTCAAATCACTATTTCACAAATCTGAAGACAAGGAGAAAGACGGAGAAAACTACTCATTTCTCATGGGGAAACACAACAAAACTCGGAATTCATATGTAAAAGCAAAGTCATATAAACTACAACAAAGAAATAAACTTATCTTTAATTTATCCCTAAGCAAATTCCTTGAAGGTCCTCTAATTCTCTTCCTTTCTTTACAGCACACAAAATTCCTCTTCGAAGCGGCAAGGAGGAAGAAATCTCTCACTTTTCATGAACTCTTACAATATCTCAAAGAATTCCTCACAATTTAGACACTCTAGTAAATTCTCTATACACTAATGGAATCTCTCTAACCTCCAAGACCTTTCTAACAATCAAAACATCTTCTATTTTCGGCCAAAATCTTCTTTTAAAGTTGTGGATGAGTTTTCCAAAGAGTTGCCTAAACACCCCTCCAAAATTTGTCCTCATCCAATGCATTGTTGGACATAACCGCCGAGCTCGCCGTCGGTGGCCTCGAGGGCACCGTTGGCGGGCCTTCTAAGTGAATTAAATTTGGAGTCTCGGAAAAAGTCTGTCATCGACGCCGTTGGGCTCGTCGTCGGCGCCCTAGTTCAAATCTTCCCATCTTGGTCCATTTTGCTCTAAATTCGCTTCTTTTGCATCTTTTTGCTCTAATGATTCTAATTCATCATTCTTGCAACAAAAAATCAAAAATACCTTTCTTTAAAGTGCAATATCATCAAAAACAGTGTAAAATAGGTATGAAAATCTCAACATATTTTCCTTTGGTTAATGATGTAGATGCAAGGCGAGCAAAGAGTGAACTATTGGAGAGTTCACCCGCTACTCTTGATGAACTTATTATTAGATTTTTATTTTCTAATTTATTATTTCCTTCCAACAATTTTAGCGTACCCATAGGGCTCTATTCATTTGCTGAGAATGTAAATAGTTTTTCTTCATTTAATTAAGCTGCAACAGTATGTGACCACCTAATTGGGCAGGTCAATGCTTGTATCATCAAAATAAGGATGGGTCAGCCATTGAGATACATGAATGAGTTTTTTTTTATCTTATTTGGGTTATATGAATTTCTGATTTATTAATCGTAATTATGCAGCTGTGGTTTTATAAGCGCACACTTGTGATAGCCCCGGCTTATCCTGACACCAGACCTCGAATGTTGAGGTGACCAATAAATACAGGGTGTAACCCTCCAAGGATCCATTTAATCTTTAAGAAGCTTAGTCTTGTACAGGTAAATGATATTAATGTATGTTATAAGTTCAGGATTATGTTTGTTTTAAGTATATTATTTAATTATTATAATGAATGTTTTTGTAGGTTCTTGATTCTTTTGTTGATTTAATAGATGAGGAGCACAGTTTACTTGCCCCTCTAGTTGGCTTGATCTCGTCTTCTGCAAAGTCCATTGGAGAACCCAAAATTCACACTCATCCAACAACACCAGAGTCTCATGGTGCTATTCTTTTTATACAGACTCGCAATATCTCGCCAATTACACATTCACATCTGGGTTTTGAAGATATATGACAAACTCTGAGGGAGCAACAACAAATTTTATTTCAATTGAATAATTCTTTAAATAACTTAAAAGCTAGTATGGAGTATACAATGATGGAGGTGAAGACCAAAATCAAGGAAATAAAGAGAAAAATAAATAAAGTTCCCATGGAATCTCCTGTAGGTTCTGAATTTACTAGGAAGAAAGAAAGCCCAGAAAATGAAGAACAACCACCTGCTCATATTGAGGAAGTGTGGGAAAATGACAATGCTTAAAAATGGTAATAGTTATAGAATAGTGGAAATGTTTTATGTTGTAGCCGCTGGTTTCAATAGATTTATAGTTATGTAACCTTACACAATTGCATAATAAAATATATTCGATGCCTTACTATAGATGTAAGTCTTTGACCGAACCACACAACTCTTTTGTGTCCTTATATATATATGAGCAAATAACTGCACTGTTGTTTGTATTGGTGGCAAATCCTTTGAAAGTTGTGTCAATGTGATTATTTGGAGATTGTTGTTGCTATTGGCTTGTTGTTTTTGTTGGCTTGTGTTATTGTCGTCTTGAGATTCATAATTATGAGCTTTGTGCTTATGCTGGTGCAATTGCTTGCTTCTTCAACTATTTTCGTATGCATGTTGAGTTACAATATGAATTTCTTTATGCAATATGCAATTCGTTATATAATTTTACCATGGCTAAGACAAATGAAGGTGGTTCGTCAGCGATGTGGGATAATGAAGTTACAAATATTTTATGCAACCTCTGCATCACAGAGATTGAGATCGGGAATAGGCCAACCACCTATTTCAACAAGGAAGGTTGGCAGAATGTAGCTAAAATGTTTAAAGAACTAACTGGAAGGGATTATGATAGACTGAAGTTTAAAAATAAATGGGATCAATTGAAGGAGTGTAAAATTTGGAAGAAGTTGAAACGTGGATCCACAAGATTGGGCTGAGATCCCATTAAACATACATTAATGAATTTGAGAATGACTGCAATGAATTTGAAGTTCATGACGCGGAGGGTGTGGCTGAGATAGCTGTCCTGAGGGAGTTTATAGTTGATGATATCTATGACAGCTTATCCACCTAGTCATTATTTTCTTCTTACATTATAAATTCATTTTGATGTGTACTTTTTTTTAAAGATCTAATATTCAAAATTTTTTTTTTTTTCGTAGTTATATCAACATGACTTCTAAAATTTCAATGACAGATAGAGTTGTTTTGTGTTATTGTGGACTACCAGCTCCGTTACTCACATCGCGTCAGCCACATAGCTGTGAGAGATAGTTCTACGGTTGTCACAATGGTGTTTCAGCTCGTTGCGGTTTTTTCCGATGGGTTGATAGTCACACATGTTACACTGCCAGTAGTGATGAAAATCCGATGTATTCCCAGGTTGATAGTGCAGCTGAGGATAGACGTGGTCAGAGTTTGAGATTGAATATTTTAATATTTTTCATTGTAGTTGTACTTGTCTTTATTCTTATTTTATTTTTTTGTTACTCACGAGAGTGTGAGAACTGTATGTCATCTTTTGGAACTGATCTGTGATGATTTTATGCTTCTGCACTATTTGCTTCTATACTATCAATAAACTATTCTGAATAAGTTGCCCTAAAGAGTTTTACCAAACAAAGACATGAATGTCTTTAATTCAGTCATAACTATCAATAAGCTGTTCTGGATAGCCTGCCTCAGACAGCAAGCCAGCTTATTCTAATAATCTGCAGATTATCAGAATAATCTGCTTAGCAGCAGATTATAAATAATCAACAACTGCCCCAAACAGACCCTTAATTAGTCCAACTTTATTAAAATTAAGGCAATCAAATTAGAAATCACACAACTTACATTTTCATAACTTTTAAATTAATAATTAATTATCAAAATTTAATCACCACATAATGGCCGCAAAAAGCGCCTCAAAGCGGGCATCCACTTCAGACAAGTATACATGTCCAAGTAGTATGCGATTTTAAAGGATTTCCATATATCATTCACAGAAGAAAGCGTGTTAAAAAATTGATTTGAAATAGCCAAAATTATAGTTTATTAACTACTCCAATCTAGCTCGACGAGATCCGAAAATAAGAAAAGGCAAATCCTAAACCTATGAGATTCTACAGAAAATAAAACAGAAGAAAGAGCAAATTAAGTTCTTTGGTGTTTTTCTAGGATTAATGAGGATTGTGCCTCTCTGATTCAGGTGTGACACTTGGCTAGATTTTCGTACAAGTTTCTCTTTTGTGGTTATTGTCAACCACATATATTGTATTCTTCTTGAGCATATGCCTAGGTCCCAAGAGGATTTGGAATTCCTTAAAGAAAGCTTTCGCGTAACTTTATGACATCCCCAATAAAATTCAGATCAATGCTAAAGGTTGTAAGATCCAGAATAAAATATTCCTATTTTACTTGGATCTCATTGTAAACCAAATCATTCCACTATGCTTGTGCCAAAGTTGTAGATCATGATAGATTTAGAGATCCTAACTGGCCAGGTTAGAAGTAAACGATGGTAAAAAAATTAACCAAAAACATTTATTAATTTAGAGTGCCAAAGAAACTTATGAAAAATTAAGAGCAAAAATCAAACCATGAAATCAATCCAAAAAAAGCACAAATGAACGAAAAATTTTTAGCTGCTCACAGCTTGTGAGAAAAGAAAAGGAAATTTCATTGAAATAGAACCTGCAAAAAATATTTTTATTGAAATAAAATTAACTGGCAGCACTTTGATCTCTTATCTTACAAGAATAACACTCATCTTCTCTCACGACCCTCTCTCAGAAAATCAAGACAAACAAATCTGAGAGGAGAAGAACAGTCTCTCTAAACCTTAGCCTCTTTCTGCAATCTCCTCTCCAAAAGCTCAACTAAAGCCTCCAATTAATTTATTTTTATAGCATGAGTTCAAAATTCTTCTCAATTTTGTCAGAATCCCATGATAAGTACATTCTAACATAGAAAAAAATATGCTGGCGTGACCATGCCCGATCTGCGACGTAATTACGCTGTACACTCTGGTTGGGTGGTGTGGCCACGGTGCAATTTGATGTGGCTATGACGATCACTCCATCACGTGAGCTTTTTTACCCTTAAGACATGACCACACCCGAAATCGGCGTAACCACGCTGCTTAAGTGGCATGGGCACACCAGATCCAGGCGTGGCTATGCCAATCCAATTTTTCCCAGAAGTCCTATTTTGCTAAAATTTACGTGATAGTCCTCCTGTAACATGTAAAATGCAGTTCCAACTATCCAAAAACGTAAATCTTGTATTTAAAGTGAAATATTACTGGAATTAATGTATAAAAAGCATAAAAAATTGGACGCATGTCAATTCCACCAAACTTTACTCATTATTTGCCCTCAATTCCCTAACTTTGCTCAGATATTTAAGTAAACAAAGCTCTTCTTTCATGTAATTCTTGGTCTTATTAATAGAGGGAAGTGAAAAATTGGTTGAGGTTATATGATCTTTATTTTCAAGTTAGGATATCTTTGAACAATACAATCTTATACCTATCATAATTTGTCTTCTATTTAAACATAAAAATTCTTTCTTATTTAGATTAGTAAGACTATGATTTCATTCTCACTCATTAAAAATGACTAAGCACTTAATTTTTTATTACAACTCCGGCTTCCCTTTAACATTTCATAAATTTACAAAGTACTACCTAATATTTCTGATAAAGATATAGGTAAATCACTTGAAATAGGGAAGGGCTAGAATATCAGCATTTTAGATCTAAAAGTACTTAACCTCAAGCATCTTCTCTAGGCTATATATATATATATATATATATATATATATATATATATATATATATATATATATATATATATATATATATATATATATATATATATATATATATATATATATATATATATATATATATGAGGCCTGTAAGAATTACTATATTTGGTTAAGTGCTTAACCATTTTTTTCCTTCTTTTATTTTTCATTCTAATTATAACTCAACCTTAATCAAATGCTTACTAACCCCTTATCATGATTTCGAGTTCTTAAATTCAATCAAGTTAAGGTTTATCACTTATTGAAATATAACATTAAGGCTTATGCAACTTTAGTGAGAAGACTTTAATCTCATAAATCCCCTTTCTAAATATCCAAAGATTTCTATGTTTAGGTAGAAGAAAATCATTTTAGGCACATAATTACTAATATTTACTTCTATCCTATCTTTAAATAAATTTCACTTTTCCTCAACTTAATTTTTACTTTTCCAAAATCAATAGATCAAGATGTATAGAAGTAGGTAATAAATAAAATCTCAAAAAGTTAAAGAATTACCGCTAGACGGCCAACAAGATAATGAATCCCAAAAACTTGTTCCACACACCTACTTGCTACATATGAGTCATGTCACAACATAACATACAACAAAATAGGATATGAATCATAGTTCAAGCTACTACAGATAAAAAAAAATGGAAGCATTCTATCAGACTGCTAAAAGTAAAAGTGCAAGTAAAAATGTACAAAAAAGACAATAAATTAACCATGAAAATGTAATACAAGAAAATAAGCTACAATCTCATCAATACATCGAATCAACATATAAACATCAGGGAGAAAGTCTAAAATCACATTAGTACATCGCTCGCTCAAAAAAAAAAAAAACAATCAGTAAAACAATACCAATCATTAGAAACAAGTACAATTCTCCCTGCTCCTCTCGGTCGCTCTCCTCCATGGTGTCTCGAGGGCTCCAAATGGTGAATGGTGGTGGTGGAGGTATAGGTCCCAACCCCTAGAGCTCCTGGAATGCTCCCAGACACCCATGAATATACTCTTACTGGTATTGGTGTTGGTGCTGGCTACCGTAGTAAGATGACTAGTGGTGCATGTAATTTAGCTCCCACTGCATGGTGCCATGGGTGCTTCGGAGCTCTCTCACATCTCTAATCAGCTCCTCCTGCGGTGTCAATATCTCCCTCATGTCTAGTTTCAAGTCAGAAAAGGCAGAGTCACGGGACATCAAGGATCAGCATCAGGACAAACTCTCTCCATACTCAGGAGAAGTAACAAATGGCAAGGCATAAGCATCTATGGAAGACCTACTGATCAACTTCTATAGATGAAGAAGCTCCCCATCATCACCTCTAAAAATACCCTACCTAGCACACAAGAAAGGGATCAGGATAGGGAGCCCTAAACATATGGTCGACTAGCCACTAATAATATAGACAATAAACACATGGATAAAGACAACAATATCAAGAGAAATGCCCTTCATCATATCGGTGAGGCTAGTAGTGGGGAGCTTCCTAGCAACAACAAAATAGTGCCATGCACTAGCCTTTCTAGTGAGGTGTGTAATAGAAAACTGATCAATACTTCCCCGTCATCCCCCGGGCGAGTCCTCCAAGCACCTGTGAAGACCGTGAGAAAATTGATTACCTCTTGGTAATCGGGGGAAATGAGTCTACATAGCAAACAATTAGGGATGCCTGACACATCATAAATGTGGTTGATGGTGGTGGCATCAAAGGGAATCATCTTTCCACAGACAAAAACTCTCATGTCCATAGATTCCTTCGCATTTGTGTAGAATTCGCGAACGAGATTGACGACGGCGGGTTCAGAGATATAAGTGAAATTCTGCCACCCATGATGCTAAAACTATATTGACATTCAAAATTGCCTAATTAAGGGACCATGCATGGTCTAAATCACAGCTGAATTGCTAACTGAATAGGGAGAGTGAATAAAAAGACCTATACTAGCCATAAAAAGGAGCACTACTAATATCGTAAGAACTGAACTTCCAGTTTACTATCAAAACAAAAGAAATTTTTTCACTTTACTCTCTGTCACGTGTATCTCAGAAATGTCTACTTGTAAATTTTTTGTTTTTGGAATCAGCACGGGCCTCCACTCAAAATATCAGCTTCATACCCACAAGCGTAGCCATATGTTTGTAGTAAATGGTGACGCATTAAAAAAAAATAATAAATGAAGATAAAAAAAGAGCTTCATAACATTGTTTCATAATACAACATAGGAGTATTCAACACTCTCATATGGATCATACCATCATCTCAGCTATATGATAACGAGACCAATCCATGAATCCACATCACAATAAAATCACGAAGCAAACACTCAGCTATACTTCTCAGGTTATTAATGTAATATAATTATTTATTATAGCACACTTACTCAGATAATGGCAAGCCAACTCAAAAGATTTACATATATACCACTCAATTCACATGTATTTACATATCTAACACTTAAAGTTTGATATTTTGTTGTATGAGAAGAGGTATTTCACTTCTAAACGTGAGTGATTGTGGTATTTTTGAAAAATATGTGGTGGTAAAATTTACATATCTAACACCTAAACTACCACTCTTTACATTTATGCCAACCTTTTTTATGTTCATGTGGCATAAAAAAACCACTATTTTAACTTTGGATTTCACTTACATACTACCAAATTTCTTTGTATTTCCATTGTGCATAAGATAATCAATTGAAGAGTATCACATACCTTGTCCGGACTGGTTCAGTGAAGAATAACAATTCTCTTTATGTTTGCTTCTAAAACTTTCAATTCAAATACATATAGAGCACAAACATTTCTTGGCAGTTTATTAGCAGAGATTTGAGCAGAGTTTAAGCCGGAATCAGTCTAAATCCTTAGAAACAGCAAAAATGTAAACTTTCAATCTTACAGAATTTCTAATCTCATTTCTCCTCCTTTTTAAATGTCAACTTCAAGCCAGATTTGTCATTAAGAAATCTTATTTGAATGAAGGAAAATTACATTGATCATATATAGCACTTGACATGTTTCTTAACAATAGAAAAGAAGGAAGTGGATAGCACAAGACAAATTCATGTAATTCAAGATTGATGTACAAATACAAAACATTGTATTTTGAGTTGTTTTTCATACTGAATTGTTGATTATGAGTTGTTTTTCCTTGTATACAAACAATAATATTTTCTGCACAAATCTTCTCGAAGATATCGTACTAATGAAGGAGATTTCTTCTAAAACGAGCCATTTTTGAATTTTCCTAAAATTTAATTATATTTCATATAGATGCTGGAGCTTTATATATTAAACTGGATTAACAATTAAATAATAATGTTGAACATACATGTATTTCATCCTATAATTCATCTGTTGCTACCGAAAGGTGCAAGCCTTCTTCCCATCCTTAACCACTTTTGTTGGACAATTGAAAGACAATTTTAAAATCGGCTTTCATATTTTTAAATCTTGTCATAACAACTGGAATGAAATATGCCGTGTTTAATCATCTATTTAGTGTTTTGACTATATCGCCCCATAACTTTTCTTTAACACGCCAGGCAAAATATTTTCATAGAGAAATTGTTCTATCAAAAACTCCCCAAGGACGACATTATGTAGTTTCAACCACATAGATGTCCTTGAAGACTTCTTTGAATTACCGCTATGTACGGATAAATCTTCATCTTGATCGCATTGTGAGCTAGCAGTTCCATGACGTATTATATTCTTTGGTAAAAATTTCTTCAAACCCATAATTAGAAAATTGCTTTCACACTATAAGTGATTGAATATTAACACTACGCCACTTTAAATTCAATACTTCTACTTGCTAGAAAAAAAATAACATCAAGATTATAGAAGTTAAAATTACTCTTACCGGTAAAGGCTCTTCGTCTACTAAATGAATAAATGACATTGTTGGATGTTAAATATATGAAGTCTGTGACTTACCTACCTCACCTACTGCGTCTCACCATTTCTGTCCCACCTACCTCTACCTCTCTCCCGTTTTCTTCAAATGGTCTCCTTTGGCTTGTCATTAGTGTTAAGTCAAGTCCTCTTGAGAGCTAAGAGAGAGAAAGGAAGACAGAAAGAGAAAGAAAGTTTTTCTTGTAAACGTTGAGGCGCTCGACGGTATAATTTCTCAAAGTAAAAAAATCCTTTGTAGCTCCATGGACATAGACAAATTAGCCGAACCACGTAAATCTATGTGCTATTTTATGGTTTGCAATTTTTTGATCCTGTTTTTCACTTTATGGCCGTCATTTTTTCATAATAATTGGTATAAGAGCTTTGGTTCAAGGCTGAATAAAAACGATGGGCGGAGAAGAAGTGATGACATCGGGGATTGAGAAGTTCAATGCACATATTTTGGTTACTGGAGGATGCAGATAAATGACTACCTCTATGGGAAGAAACTTCATCTTCTGTTACTGGGAAAACAACCAGAAAAGATGGACGAGGAGGAATGATTTGTTGGATCGACAAGTTTTCATGGTTATTCGATTAACTCTATCAAGATTTGTTGCCCACAACTTCATCAAGGAAATGACTACTGCAAATCTCATGGTGGCTTTATCAGGTATGTATGAAAAGCCATAAGTGAATAACAATGTGAACTTGATGAAAAAATTATTTAACTTGAAAATGATAGAATGTGTGTTTGTTGCTCAACACTTGAATGATTTTAACACTATCGCAAATCATTTGTCGTCTGTTGAAATTGATTTTGACAATGAGACACGTGCACTGATATTGTTGTCTTTATTGCCAAATAGCTGGGAAGCCATAAGGATCGCAGTTGGTAGTAAGCAGTTCTGTAGGTAAATCTAAATTGAAATATGATGTTATTCATGATTTGATTTTGGCTGAGGAGGTGCACAGGAAAAATTTTGACGAGACCTTGGGTTCGAGTTCGACACTGAATATTAATTCCAGAGGGAGATCACAAGACATGAACTCAAACAGAGAAATGTCAAAATCAAATTCTGGTCAGCAAACAACCTGTTGGAATTGTGATAAGGCTGACCACATAAAAGGAACTGCAAAAATCTTAAGAAAAAATAGAATGATGATGCTAATGTTGCAACTGAAGAAATATAGGATGCACTATTGCTGATATTTCATAGTTCTGTTGATGACTGAATATTAGATTCAGGGGCTTCCTTCCATACATTTTCATACCAGGAGTTGATGCGAAATTATGTTGCAAGTGACTTTAGGAAGGTATATCTGGCTAATGAAAAAGCTCTGAACGTGGTGGGGATGAGAGACGTTGATATTACACTCCCTAACAGGATCAAATGGACTTTACAAAAGATCAGATATGTTCGTGAGTTGAAGAAAAATCTCATTTCTGTTGAGCAGCTCAATGAGGATGGTCATTCAGTAGTGTTCTCAGATAACACCTGGAAGGTTACCAAAGTACCATTAGTATTGGCTTAGGATAAGAATATTAACACACTATATATGACTACATGTTTACTCAGGCGTGGACACATGCGTCAGAGGTGCCTTATAAGAAGCTCAATGTCAGTTTCTTGAAAGGTGGCAGAGTGTCAAGGGAGAGGAAAACTGGATCTTGTACACACAAATGTGTGGGGACTTTCTCTAGTGACATCTATTCGAGGCTCTAGTACTGTAGAAAAGTAAGATTTGTTGATCTACCAGAGGTCACAATGTAGGGCAGTGATGGAAGTGAAGAGGAGAGTTGGTCCGGGACACCCATTCCTATTATTACACAGAAAGATGGTGGAGAACCACAGAGCTATGAAAAAATCTTGCAAGATAAAAATTCGAGCAAGTGGGAGCTGACATAACTTTCACCAGCTAAGAAGACATTACACAACAAGTGAGTTTACCGGGTGAAGACTGCATTTGATGACAGTAAGAGTTACAGGTCCAGACTTGTTAAAAAAGGCTTTCAGTTGAGGTAGGATATTACTCATGTAGTAGGAGTTGTAATCAGATGCCGGAGTAACCCAGGAAAAAACTTGGAGGTACAAGGCTATGTTGAGATTGATATGTCGACTAAGGTGCTACTCTTGAGAAACTGAAGTGTGCTAAAATTCAATTGGTCTTCCAGCATGAAGATAGGAGCCATGAGTAGCAGAGGTGGAGGAAAATGGAGGATAACATATTTGAAGAACAAAGTCGGTACAACCAGTAAATGATGCAACCTGTAGGTGGTGCAGTCAGTGTCTAAGTCTCCGAGTGGGAGAATTATTAAATATATGGAGACTGTGACTTACTTACATCACCTACCGCATCCCACCTACCTCTACCTCTCTCCCACCTACCTCTACCTCTCTCCCATTTTCTGTAAACAGCTTCTTTTGGCCTGTTATAAGTGTTAAGTCAAGTCTTCTTGAGAGCTAAGAGAGAGAAAAGAAGAGATAAAAAGAAAAGAAGTTTTTCTTGTAATCGTCGAGGAGCTCGACGGTGTAATTTCTCGAAGTACTAAAATCATCTACAGCTCTATGAACGTAGGCAAATTAGCCGAACTATGTAAATCTGTGTTTGCAAATTTTTGATCCGGTTTTTCACTTTATTGACGTTGTTTTTTCATAACAGTGGACTCTCTATCAGATACTATACTAGTCTTCGCTAAAGGATTCTCGTAACTTTTTTGTTTTGATCTTTTCATTTCATGATGAAACCCAGATAATTTGATACATTCCAACATATTTGGGTTTCCCAAGTGCGACAGATGTCACTGAGCTGGAAGCAGATTCTGAGGAACTCCTCTTAATTCAATTTATAATATGTGAGAAAAGGAAGTCAAGTGAAAAATAAAAGTCTTTCGAGAAATCGAAGTCAAGTGGACTTCATTGTTTAACTTAACTAAGTAGAAGTTATCATTTAATTATCTTATTAAGTCACTAATCCTTAATTCATAACAAGCCCAACTCTAATATAACCATTTATTGTCCAAACTAAACTTCTATCGATGATTAATTAATCTTGTTTCCATCATCACCAAAATATGTTTCCAAATCCATCACCTAATACGAGCATAATAATTCATGCTAAAGACAAGATATGTAACATCATCGTCACCAAATGACAATGTGCAAGTAATGACATCTCAGTGTGATTGAAGAACTAGCCTTGGATACCCTTATTACAAATCGATTTAAGAAAAAATCTATAAAGTATACAAATATATACAAATAAATGAATATAAACACAAATATGTGCAATAAAAAATAAAAATGCATGGCAAGCATAGAAAGATGATAAAAGAAAATTTTTGGATGGATTGTGGGCTTCACATGCACGTTTAATCAAAAGACAATAACATATAAAAGTTTAAGTTTGGCAAATTCATCTCACAACTTTGCCAAAAATTCAATGAAACTTTGTACATTATTCGAATTTACCGCAGCGCGGGAATTATTTCTTCCAAAATGATTGTCTGACAAGATTTGGCTTAACTCCCGTCTAAATTCTTGCCTAAAGTGGTTGCCAGACAGCCCCTTAAAAGCTTGACAATTTTTCATCATGGCCGATCGGTGAGCACTTCCGCTCTCTGTTTCACATCAGATTGTATTTAAATTTTAGGGTTTCAACCAAACTGTATTTCAAACGTGAGATCTTTAGTAGTTCTAACAATTAAAAGCCCGATTGGCCAAGCAGAAATTTTTGCGCATAAGAGAAAAAAGAAGAATTTAATCGTCTTCCCAATTTCGAACCTGAAGTTTAGGGTTTGAATTGACCGTCGCGGTTTTGGAAAACTACTAATGCCACATCTGGCATTCTTGAAACCTGCTGTAGAAGGATAAGGTTGTGCCCAACGGAATAGAGACAAAAGGGTTGACAAGAAGTTATTTTTGTGCTAATTGGAGGTATTTTGTGCTATTTTCGTAAACTATTAAGTTTAAGATGTGAGCTTTGTAAATAGCAATGTTTTGAGTGCTGTGCACGTAAAAATCCTTTTTTTTTTTGTTCATATATTGTGTAATATTATATGCCAAATCTGCAAATTTATAGGATTTCTGACGGTCCAAGGAAAAGGGACAACGATATACCAGAAATAGAAAAGGAGGCCGAAAAGTGCGACGGCTCGATGGCGAGGAACGCAGGCGGAGACTAAAAGGGGAGAGTTGTCCTGCTCTTCTCATTTATTTTTTTTTCTTTCACCGAATTCGGGGAGGAGGAGCTGGGAGATGTTTCTGGAGGCGAACGATCAAGTGGATGTGAAGGAAAGGATAGTGCTGAAGCCTGTCGGAAGAAACGATTCAGATGATATTTCACGCTTTTCCGGCGGACTCTGTAACGGCGGCGGCGAAGAGGTTTTGATCCCACCGCTCAATTTTGCGGTGGTTGACAGGGGTATATACCGTTCTGGATTTCCTACCACCAAGAACATTGGATTTCTTGAGACGCTGAAACTGCGATCCATTGTGTAAGGATTTGATTTTCTTTTGTTTTTTTTTGGATTTGAGATTTTGGTTTTTGGTTTTTAATGAGATGGATTTTGAGGATTGGTGTTTGGTTTTTGGCTTGTTGGATTCTTATGCGATGGGAGGGGGTTTTGGGGTGGTTTTTGGTTGCAGGTATTTGTGCCCGGAGCCGTACCCGAATGAAATGCTTGAATATGTGAGATCTGTTGGCATCCGAATCTTTCAGTTCGGAATTGATGGTAGCAAGGTGATTCTTTTTTTATTACAGTGCCTTGTTTTGAAGTATTTTTTATTGAATCGGGCCATGGGGTAGCATTGGTAAGATTATTGAGAGATGAAGATGATTGATCACAATATTCTCTCCGAATTAATATTTTATCAGTCTGGATCTGCATTGGGCCTTTCCCCCCTGAATACGTCGTGTTATGCGTTAATTCAGACATTAGAACTTATTGGGATGCAGTTTTAGGTTAATTTGAGTAGATTCTTTTCATATTTCCTGAAAATTCTTGAAGAATTTCAAGTGGAGAGATCGATGTCGAAGTGCCAGCGGTAAAATTCACAGGACATAAAGGTTTCCACTCCGTATTAACAAGATTTCAGTAAACATTTACCTTTTTCTTTGTAATCACTGATCTATTCTTTTGCTTATTTGCTGCGGATTATTCTTAGGGCTGATAAATCTCCAAGGGTTGATGGAATCCTTAAAGAGTTTTATTGGCATATTTAAAAAAGATTCCTTTTTGTGTGACCATTTTGTAAGAATCTCCTTTTGTTTTAAAGTAGTATCAGCTAATTGATTTTTTAATGCCTTTAAATAACTCCTTTTATGTGGTAAAAGAACGAACAATTAGATGGAAAAAAGCTCTATTTTCTAACAAAGAATTTGATTATTAAAAGGGCTGTTTACATGCATAGCACCCGAAACATTGCTATTTACAAGTCTAACATCCGCTTTCATCCATTTTTTGAATTCTCACTCCAATATCAAAATTCATGATAAATCCCCAACACATATTTTTCATTTTTTATGAGATTCTCAATGATTTGATCATTGCAGGTGTAAATACATCAGTTCGGTAGTTTAAAAATATCACGTGGGTGCTAGATTTTTTAAATAGCAATGTTTCAGGTGCTATGTATGTAATTATCCCTTATTAAAATGATAAAGTACTTATCTTTAGTACTCTTAGTGCGAATCAACCTCTAGTTATGCACAGTATTTGATGTGATCTTCTCTAGTCATAGTGCTAGCAGGATTTCTGGTTGCCCAAATTATAGGTACTTAGTTCTGATTGTATTTTTAGCATAATAGGAATAATTGGTATTGGGCATGTAGTAGTTCCTAGAAACCATCTAATCCCCATAAGAAATGTAACTTTTTTAAATTATTATCAAAATGCATGTTATTTAACCTATCATGATTATGATGTAGCTTATGGAATAAACACCATCTTAATGCATAATTTCCATACATGGCATACTGAAGCTTATGCCAATATCCCTTTTTTAACAACGAAATGTTTTTCTTCAAATACTCATAACTCATGCTCTGGTTCTTTCTGCAATCCACCATGCAATCCTAAATGCAAAAGTTTACCACAAACATTGTTTCTACTGAAACATTTTTGGATCAATGATGAGAATTCATTAGTTTCTTCTTAAATAAATTTTCTTTTTTCCCTTTTTAATGCTGTCATTATCTTTTTTTTTGCTTTCTGTAGGAGTCTTTGATGAGCATACCTAATGATTCCATCATGGGAGCGCTCAGGGTCTTGCTTGGTACTTCTCTATTTTTAAATCTACATTATAGGTTGATCTAAGCCTTCATGCTTAACCCATCCATGTTTGGGTGTCTCAGATATAAGGAATCATCCTGTCCTCATTCACTGCAAGCGTGGCAAGGTAAGTCGAGAAAAAAAACAAAAACATTATTTTGTGAGTTGTTGACATTGTTATCTATTGACTAACCAAGCCTCGGTCAATCAGCACCGGACAGGTTGCCTCGTTGGCTGTTTCAGGAAGCTACAGAGCTGGTGCTTGACTGCGGTGTTTGAAGAGTACATGCGATTTGCAGGCACGAAAACACGTATCTCCGACCTTCGATTCATCGAGGCTTTCGATGTATCTTGCATGACAGAATGTGTGCTTGGCATCATCTACCGTTACCATGGCGGATGCGGTTCTCAGGCTCGCCGCCTTAGCTATTCTGGGGATTTATCCTGACAAAGACTCATCTTTAATGTTCTGAAGGGGAAATAATGACGAGAAATGGATTGCTACTCTCTGTTTTTTTTTTGTTTTGTCTGTTATCTTTCCTTAAAATTAGGCTGCAAAAGCCAATATTCATATGTGATCATTCCTTTGTTGGTTCAATTTCGTTTATAATTGCATGGTGATGTGAACAAAATCATGATGCTGTAGCATTAAAATCACCTTCTATGTTGCTTCTCACATTTTAAATTTGATGGAGGAAGCTAGAGTTTGCTTTTATTTGGTTCTATTTTAATCTTATTGCCAATATTTTTGATGACCTGTTGCTTGCATCCTTTTTTTTCATTCATTCATTATTTCATTGTCAATATTTCACATTATATTTTGATTATTTTATTTCATGGTTATGTAGTTCAAACTCAATATTATTCTATTTCCATGTCTGACGCTCCAAATTTTATGTTTACTTAAATAACACTTAATTTCTTGAGTAAAATTAAAAATACTATTCTCCATTTTCCATGTATTAACATTCCATTGATGTCTTCCCATTACAAGATTCAGTTGAGAAAATAAGAGTCGCGCTCAACTTTAGTCAAAGAGAAAACAAACAAAAGCATCTTTACAATACAACATGAAATAAAGAAAACAAACTAAGTAACAAAAACTGCCATCTAAAAGAAGGAACAAAAAACTGAACAAAGAAATCAAAAGCTGTAAAATACAGAAGCATTTCAGAAGAGCAGGAATGCTAATAGGCAATCCAAAATGTCCACTACAAGTATCTTCAAATCCAAGTCTATTAAACAAATAAATTTTCATTTGTAAAACAAACAGACAAACAAAGTAAGAAGAGAGCATAAAGAAAAACTTAGTGAAATAAATTCAAAATAGAGAATGTCAAGTATAACCACCTAATCAACAAAATGTGGAGACAAGGAAAACATTGAGCTCAGAACTTATGAGCACAATTATTAAAATTCCTTCAAAGAACTAATTAATATAAATATTCAAAAGAACATTTGAATATTAATATAAAGTTGAACGGATCAATTTATATACATCTTTCCTTAAAAGAGAGAGAACCAAGGTGATGTGCTTTTCTGCCACAGTGAGGAAACCAACACTTTTTCATTGCCTGGGTTTTGGAATTGCTTATGCCGCTGGTTATGTTGATAGCTTCTGTAGTGAGATTTTGTCATGTCTTTCTGTCCTCTTCCTCATTGTTTAGTGTTTTGAGATTGCACGTATTGCTAGTTTTGTCAATGTTTTACCCCTTGTACAACTTCTGCGTACATGTCATGATGCTTTCACATTTGGCGTTATCTTCTAACGCCAGTTAATTTCTGGTAAGGTGTTCAGAATCAAGCTATCACTGCACTAGTTTGATGAATTTATGAGACAATTATTAACAGTGATGATTCGTAAGTTTAAATATAAATTGAAAGTTTTATTTTAACACGGAAAATAGATAAGAAAAGGAACAAGTATTTGAATACAGCAATATAGAGGGGCATCAAAATTTGGAAGATTTACATACATCCGCTCAAATCCTATGTGTTTATATATTTAACACATATACTTCAATTTTCACCTACTTACCACCTTACTTATGCATGAAAAGGTGTATTTCGCCTTTTAAAAATTAAATTGGCAGTGTTTTTTGGTGTGATATGAAAATTTTGGGCGGTCTAAATGTAAAAACTAAAGTTCAGGTGACAGATGTGTCCATAAATAAGAATTGGGAGATATATATGTAGATGTAACATAAAAAAAATTTTATGTGGCTCTGTTAGGGGTGTCAGTGAGCCGAGCTAGTTCTTGACTTGCAAACGATTTTCTGAGTCAAGCTTAGAGTGGTGAACTCGAGCTCAAACTGAAGCTCGGCAATTAAAATAGCTCAAGCTCAAACTCAAGCTCTACTTGTTGGCATGTGAGTTGGCTTAACTAGCTAGATTTTAATCATGTCAATGTCTTCTCAGGCGAGTTATCATGAAATTGCTCCTCTCCAGTCATCAATCAGTTAGATTGCTTCTTTGGTGAGCTCACATGGTAATTTCATTTGAGCTCGCGAACCAACTAGCGAGCTAGCAGTTGGTGCCATGAACTAAGCTCGAGATCGAGCTCGAGCTTTTATTTTGACAAACCAGCCGAGCTCAAGGTAGATCTGACTCAAGCTCTGCTCGACTTGCTTATACCCCCTAACTTGCTAGATTTGTTTATCTCCTAGATTTAATTCCTGATTAGTCTATGTTCATGCCTAATCATATCATTAACCTAAGATTTTTACTATTGGACTTACTACCGTCAGCTTAACTCCATTACTCAATTGAGTAGATGGAGAATATTTCAAAAACTCACACTCCCTTCATTGGTGAGTGCTCCTCGAACACATCGTCGACAAGCTACGAACCCAAAAACCAAATAAAAGGTTGCAATGCATATCTAAAATTCACTTGAGCTTTGGCTTTAGCAGGAATAAAGGAAACTACAAATCAGTATAATATGATACAATCTTTGTTAAAATTGCAATATTTACAATGTAAAACAACTTACACAATGCCTAGCGAGATTTGAGGAGAAAATGTTACATTAGGACGAACTCTTGATTGTTTTCCACTTCAAACCCCTAGGAAATGAATATGTAGTATAGTTTTTCCTCTCTCTCTCTCTCTCTCTCTCTCTCTCTCTCTATATATATATATATATGTGGGTGTGTGTGTGTGTTTATGTTATATATATCGGGTATTTATAAACAATCTCTCCGTCATAATATCAAAACAAGCATAAAATACATCTGAAACTCCCAAAATGAAAGCTATACTACTTTCTTTTGGAAAGAAAAGTCTAATTATGTTAAATATAAGGTTTATTGTTTCTCTTATGAGAACTATCCTAAAGTGAATCGGCATTAGCTCTTTTTGTTTAAAGGTTATTCTTGTAATTTTGCTATTATGGCCTGTAAAATTTTTATAAGAGGTTAAATACTAAAGTTATCTTAACTAATAGAGATTTATATGTTAACCCTTTATGTTCTTTGCTGGTCTTATAATGACATTCATTCACATCTCTATTTTGAATATCTTTATTCTCTTACTATTTTGAAGATGTGTATTCCTAATGGTGGGTTTTTCCATATGGGCTGTAAATTTTTTAAGCTTTGAATTAAGCTGACTGTTTTAATAATATCCTCTTTTGGCTGTCCATATTGTACTCATTTTATTAGAATTTAATGAAGAAACATAAGTTTTGATAATTCTTGTATTCATGTTAAGATGTTTGCTAATAAATTTCGCTTTGCTATTAGGATTAAAAGTAGAAATGAAAATTCAAGAATGAGCTGCTTGATATTATTTTCAAGCTTCATTTCCACAAATCATTTGTTATTCTTTTTAGAATAGGGTTTTAATTTTATTTTCTTTTTACAGCTATTATACTTATGTGAACATATTTTGCACCTTTTGGTTTCTTTTAACGAAATTTAATTCAGTTTTTAGGATTTTTTCGACTAAAACAATTACTCCATTTATTTATTTATTTATTCTGGTTTGAGATGTGATATTATCCAACCTTATATTGTAATACAACTGTTCTAAGTTTTATATCTTGGCTTATCTTTAGCTTATTTTTTTTTCTATTTAGCTGATCTCAATTATGTGATTGGTTATAAGGCTATATTTATTCTACTTGATTTGCACTAGAATTAACCTAATTTCTTGGAAGGATCTCCAATATTTTTGTGGCTTTGGTATACCGTGCTCGTGATTTTTGGCTTTTATTTAATTAATTGGTTCTTTCTTATGTGGTTTATAGGTTTTCTGGTTTTCATGTCTTTGGTTGGCTTATGATAGTTAATCTAATTCATGAATTGTTGAACTAAATATTTATTGCTTCTTTGGTATGTCTTAGCTTACTTGGGGATGTTTATCTTCTACAAAGATTATTGGAGCTTCAGTTGTTCCTAAATGGCTTTACCTCTTCAGCTTCTATTGGTTTATCTGAGAATAATTGATAGTTTTTCAGTGTTATTTGTTCCTATTTGTTTTTTTTTCTTTTTTTCTTTTGGTGATATTATTTTTCACCATTTTGTGATTTTTCAACCATCTATAAAGTTAGATGAGACTCGCATTCCCCTCCCACCAAAAAAAAAAAAAGAAAAAAAAAAGAACAATGGCTCCAAGTTTTTCTCTAACCACTGATCAAACTGGTTATTGCAAACCATTTGAGATTATTTATGGGGACCATTTTAATTAGTTAGTTGGGATCCACCTAAAAATGACTATTTAATAAATTTGATAAATTTTATCTTAATTATAATTAAATCAATTTAAAAATGGAATTTATGATATATGATTTTTTATCTGACAACTAACTGAATTTAATAAAATAAAAAATACACTCAAAACTATAAATTAAAATATAGTTATATAAGTTATTATAATTAACATATAATTAAATCAACTAACCTCTACAACATTTAATCTAATTTTTGATGAATTTTTTCTATTGTAAAACATTAAGGGGTCTATTACGAAGAAAAAAAAAAATTACAACAGGAGTACAGACGCAGTTATGCTTCCAAACTCGAATCATATTTCACCTCCTGCAAAGTGTCAGACCCATTTGAATAAAAAATAAGAAACGTGTCTTTTGGCCAGTGACCCAACCCGAACCAGCCTAATGTTTCAATAACTAAACCCTCGCGCGCCTCTACAATCCTCATATTCTACTATTGCCATCAGGTAGGGTTTTGCAGAGCAGTTTTTACCCGTGATTTGGGTGGCTAGGGTTTCACTCATTCAAAATCCCTTGCATTGTCGGTCATCGGAAGAGAAGCATTCATAGTCCCTCTCTCTCTCTCTCTCTTACTATGTAAGTTATTATGATGTTTAGATTTTTCCAAACAAACTCTTGCATTAGGATTTAGAGTTTAGGATGCAAACTCATGTACCTCTCTTTTAGTTTTTAAGCAAAATAATTTAGAAGAATGAAAAAACCAAATGAAAATAGAAAGCATCCAGGTAAATTAGAAGTGTGGTTGTAGTTGCATTCAAAAATTTATTTTTGATGGTTTTGATTGTATGTAATCGAGATAAACATTGCCTCATATACATTTTACTTCCTTTGTTCAAAGACAAGCTTGATAGCTAAATTAACCGTATGGATTGAAGATTTTTCTAGAATGTATTTCATCTTACTACCACAATATTGTGGTTGTAGGATTATCATGAGCAAAACATTGAAATGCTACCATTAAACTAGCATACTACTACTATACTAATACACTAATAACACTACAATGCAACTGTATTTATATCACAATAACACTAATACTGCATTAATAACACCACCATACTACCACACTAATAACACTATAGTACTAACTCAAAACCAGCACAAATCTAGCATAATACCACTAGAATTAAAGCAAAAAACCTCCATATTTGTGTTATTCTAATGTGAAATGGTTTTATTTGGGTAATGTTGTGGTATTCTAGAGGAAATTTTGGTAGTATTATGCAACAAAGTTTTTGATATTTGGGTGGCAATTTGGTGATATTGTGTTGGTAATTTGGTAGTATTATGATTTTAATTTGGTGTTTTAATGGGGTTTATTCTTGTGATATTATGGTTGTTTAGTGGTTTATAGTGGATGTTGTTATGCTTGTTTTTTTAGGGTTTATATTATGTTATTTTGATATTGATTTGTTGCTATGATGGTAGTAATATGATGTAATTCTAATGTTGGGTTGATTTTTTCATGCAGGTCTTTTTTATGTTAAATTAATTGTATTGAGGATCTAATTTGGTGTTATTATGGTTGTCTCTTAGTTGTATTCCGGTTTTGAGTTGTTATTATGACGATAATTTGTTTCAACTTTGGGGGTCTTGTGACAATGATGTTATTATAAATGCAACTTGGTGGTATTTTGTTGTTGAGTTCGTGTTAATTAAGTTTAGTTTGAATAAATTGATTAATTTTTTTGGTAACATGATATTATTCTGTTGTTGATTTGATGTTATTATGTTGATATCTATGTTGTATTTTGAACGTATTTTAGTGTTATTAGAGTGCCAATTTATTTAGACATATTTTGGTGTTATTATGGACAATTTTAGTGTTAATCGGTTGTTGACTAAGTGTTGAATAAAATGAAGTTGTCTGCCTCAACACTGGGCTGTTTTTAGCAATACGAGTAATTACAGATTGAGCACATTTAAAATCCTAATCTTTCTCATTTTGTCTTCATGCTTTCATGACATTTTTAAGTCCAAAAAAACACAACAATAGAGCATATTGGCTTAGAGATGCCATGAAAAACATTATTTATGGACTCACTTCTTTGTATTGATAAGATTTCTATTCCAAATATTTCCTTACTAAAGGTTGTTGACCACTTATATCTAATGTTGTAAAAATCATCTTGCCAAATGTTTTCATGTATAATATTTCCTTTCTCACTCATGATAACCCAAATTTGTTCAAAATCTTCTTCAAAGTCACATTTTCTCAAGTATTTGTAGTATAGATCGTTGATTATCTCAAAACTCACATAATAATGAACTTTTGAAGGAAATTTCTTGTAGGTATTCCATTAGCATAATCTATGATGCGTGTGTCTGAGAATCTTCTATAGCTCTTGTCATTGCTTGATATTAATTAATAAGGATTGTGATTGGATTCTTATCATATCATCAGTTGAACAAATCAATCGTCTCTTAGACAAAAAAACTAACGCCAAAGAGAACATTTTGCCAATGATGGTTCGCGCCAATAAAAGGAGCACAACATAAATTATATTTACTTAGTTTATAACTTGTACAAAAAAATGAAATCCTCAAAATATTCATAATCAATCCTAGATGCAACATTACTCCAATAAAATCTCATCAACCAATCACACTCATAAATTTGGAAGTCCAACTCGAACGACTATCCTCAGCTTGTCTCCCAGTGAACAATTGCAATAGAGAATTATTGCACCATTTTCAATTCTAGCCTTCTCTTTTTGAATGAAATTAGAGGTTTTTCTTTTTGTACATTCAAGTTTCTCTACTCCCCCAACTTCTATAGTAAGAAAGCTAAATGCATCTATAACTCTAATAAGTGATTCTGACATTGATCTGAGCACATCTACATTTATTTCACTTTTCTTTCTGCAAGAATGTAGAAGATATTTATCACCAGACTTAGTTAAGAAGTGGTTATGAAATTCTATAAATTTTATAATTG
The DNA here is from genome assembly GCA_003013225.1 of Phalaenopsis aphrodite. NCBI lineage: Eukaryota > Viridiplantae > Streptophyta > Magnoliopsida > Asparagales > Orchidaceae > Phalaenopsis > Phalaenopsis aphrodite. The sequence goes on along the minus strand of NEWO01000759.1, from coordinate 171,608 downwards.
TCCAGTTGCCTTCAACACCAACTTCATATCAAATCATTGCTGGACAACCAGTCCTTGTGTCTACTTTTCTGAACTTCATTGTATTGATGAACATCAACTCCTTCATAAAACTAACTTTATGACATAAAAATTCATTCAAATTAATTTTTCTCAAATTTGGCCTAAAACTATAGTGGTCCTTTCAAACAATAAATCCAACATGATGTGCATAATCACAATATATTCTATATGCATTTTTTTCATTGTGCACAATAACACTAAGCAATTTGTCTACAATAGGATCATTACCAACATTCTCAGTCTTGCAAACCTAAACATTTATAGAATAGTTTAAACATGGTTAAGTACAGAAATCAATAAATTATAGGCATAAAACCTTAAATATACAAATACAACCCTAATACCACAAAAAAACATCACACTAACATAAAAAATAAAAGAAAAGAAAAACAAAAAACTTCATAAAAACACCAAAACAATACCATTATAGAATCGCCATAATAACATCACAATACTACCATAATAAAACCACAATACCGCTCTAAACAACCCTAGTATCGCTCCAGTAACACTATAACAATATCACATGAACACCACAATAACACATAAGAAACGCTACAATAACACAAAAATAATAACACAATAACACCACGATATGCAGAATACAACATCAATATAACCACAATAACACTTTAATAATACCTCAAATTACTACAATGTCGCTAGAATAATAGGACAATACCACCACAAAATCACATTAATGCCATCAGAATAATAGGACACTACCACCACAAAATAACCTTAACACCACCAGAAAATCATCACAATACCCCCATAAGTTTACCAAATACCACTAGAATGTAAACAAAATAAAAATCTCAATCCCACCTAAATACAACCACAATCCCACTCCAATAAAACCAAAAATGAATATAATATCAACAAAACTATAGGATAATACCACCACAAAATCACCTTAATACCACTACAAAATCATCACAATACCTCATCAATAACACCACATAAATACCACAAAACCAACACAATATGAACAAAATAAAACATCAATCCCACCTAAATACCACCAAAATAACACTACAATACAACCACAATAGCACTATAAAACCACTACAATATGAACAAAATACAACCTCAATCCCACCTCAATACAACCACAATACCACTCTAATAATAACATCACAGACTACTAAAATAACACCAAAATAATAGGATAATACCACAAAAAAATAATCACAATACCTCCACAATCCCCCAAAAAAACCACCACAATATGAACAAAACACAACTTCAATCCCACCTCAATACAACCATAACACCACTCCAATAACATCACAAACTACTACAATACCACGAGAATAATAGGACAGTGCCTTCACAATATTCTCAAAATAAGATCACAATACAAAAAAAAAAAAAAACAATAACAATAAATACCACTAAAAAAACATAACTATCAGAATAACTTTACAATAACAACACAAAATTATCACAAATAACACCAAAAAACTAACATAACACCATTGATTCAGAGTACCAAGAAAACATAAATAAATGTTGACATTTAAAATTTAGCTAAACTTACCTCCGTTTCAAGCTTGTCACCATTATTTTCAAAATTCTTCCTAAATATTTCTCATCTGACATGTTGTTCATGGTTATCGTCTTAATCCTAATCAGAGAACTGCAAGAAAAACTTCCGATCACAAGCAAAACCCTAGCTCTTTGATAGGTAATGAAACAATGCTCTGGATTTTGATCAGTGCATTGGATTTTGAATTGTGCACCGTATTCTTTCCTTATTTTCGAGCTGGTTCAGACTAGGGCACGTGCCAAAATACACCATTTTCACTTTTTTTTAGTCGGTCCGGCACTTAACAAGAGGAAAAATATAAATGGAGTCCAGATGCATATCTACGCTGGGTCCAAACTTCTGATGCAATATTTTTTTATTGCGGCGCAATGTTGTGATGGCATCTATGATAAAAATATCATCACAAATTCATTTGA
>NEWO01000759.1:156134-168160 GCA_003013225.1 Phalaenopsis aphrodite | reverse complement strand
ATTTTTATCTCTCAACAAGTAACTTACAAGGTTGTCGGTCGCCAAATTGGGAAGAAGATATTTGATTTAATATAATATATATACATATATATTGTTTTTAGAAAGTAATATTTTAATTTTTGAAAATACGAGATCGAACTGATCTCATATAAACAATAATTTAAATAAACGAGCACAACACCGCAAATGATGCATCTGCCTAGAGGAGTAGACACATCACTTGCTAATGAAGCTCGAATAAATAAACTAAAGAATTTATGACATCTGTTTTAGTCTGCGAGCATTTATGTCGACCAATAAATTTCTCCTATCAAATACGAATGATTAGATAGAGTTTATTTTAGGCTAGATTCTTAAAGTTTTCTATAAGGGCAAGCCCTCTATAGTTAATTACATCTTAAATAATCGAGATCACCTAAGAAAACTCTCGATTTTGACTAGAAAATATTGTTTTCATGAATTTCAAAGGGTATGGCTTTTCAAAGATCAGACCAAGGAGTGCCAAATGAGAAACACTCAAATTTGGAACATCGTTATGGAATTCAAAGGGAGAAAACTAGGGGTTGTCACAGATCTTGAGGAGAATCTCAATGTTTTCCTGAGCTATTCTATGGTTTAACTTCAATTTTGAGAAAAAAAAAATTATTGAATGTTTCATCCTGCCAATTAATATTATTTGGGGCTTACATGTGCATCACACAATCATACAAATATCCTGAAAGATAGGAGAATTTATGTCGCAAAGAATGACAACCTCGAAATTCTAAAACGAGTTAGGGCTTAAATTACACAACATGATAGTACAAAGGCCTAAAGATAAAATGTGGATTTATGTTGCACTAGACAAACAATCTGGAAATTCTATGGCTTGTTGTTTAATTCTAAAGAAGAGATTGTTGTTGCAGATCCATCTTTCATGCTACCCACAGTGCTAGCTCCAAGCTCCTCATCGTAGCAGTAGTCCTAAAATCTAAATGTTCAAAGGTTTAAATGACAAGTTCATTTCAATCATTATAGGGGGGTTAAAGTTGATTAAAGCGACACTGGTTAGGATCTCACGTTTCCCTCGTTCTAGTACCACTATTTTCTTTTGAATTTACTTAGCTTAAACGAGTTGTTAAGCTCATTTAAACTGAAGAGATTTCGTTAGCAGCTGTGGGTTACCTCATCTGAGGGACTCCCGTAAATTCAAAAGGACACATTATGACATCGTTGTTTTGTTGTTTTTGAAAAATGTTGTTTAATTTTGAAAAAGTGGTTTTGTAACTTTCAATTTTGGAAAAGTTTTGTAATTGAAGCAAGTACATGTAGAAAATGCACTAAAGTAAAAGGAAAGGAAATTGCATTACTAAAATGTAAATGAGTAACTGTCATCTTCTTGCACTCCCTAGAACTTGTAACATATATATAATTTTGCAGGAAATTTAAATAAATTGCGAGAATGAAAAACGAAGAAAACCAGTTAAAGGTGTAGCTACAAAACCCTATATCCTAACTTGGTGGGTCCTTGAAGGTTTTAATGGATGATTTTCTGGAATAAAGTATAGTAAGTCCAATTATCCTTCAAAAAATCCAAAGGGTCATAAAAGTGTTTGGGGGAATAATCCCTAACAACTTTTAGAACCCTTTGAAACGTTTCGAGTTCGTTTGATCTTATTATATTGTTCAATTAATCATCCAAATTTAGATTTTATTTTTAATGAATTAATACACCCTATGGTCAGTGTACCTTAATATTTTAATTATCCCAAGAAGGAGGAAATTAAACAGTCACTTAATGCCTTACTTAAAAGTTATGTGAGTGAATGCCCCGAGGGACAAACTAAGAGTCATTAAGGATTTTATACCCCAAATTAAAGGCGGGCTTGTAGTGTTTTCAAAATGTTCATACTTAGTTATGTTATCTTTTATAAACCTCATTAAATAATCTTGGATTAAGCTTAGCTCATTACTAAACCCATTAAGATTTCATGAGTAAATTTGTAATTATCAAAATGTCAATTTAAGTGAGATATATTCTTATTAAAGGATCATACTATCATCTAATCACCAATTAGGGGCTTCAAATGAGTAAGTTATTATCTTCCTGGCTCAAGTCCACTACTTTTGGATCATCCAACTAAATTTACCTCTAAGTCATAACAATTTATGAAATTACAATTCTACCCTTGTCATGAAAATGTGGCAAATTTGTTTCTACCTCTCAACCCATTATGTTTCAAATAACAAGAAGAGTTAAATATGATCAAAATTACCCATTTACCCATTTGGTTAATCCTAAATTTTAAGTAGGGCATCAAAATCCAAAATTACCATTTTGCCCCTAGTGCTCTCCACTTCATAATTTATCAAATATAACTCAAATGACTTTGAAATTTTTATGTTATACTACTCATGGGTCAATTAAAGTATCAGAGGAGAAAATGTAATTTAAATAATTCTTATTTAATTATTAGATTTATTTTAACTCAAAAATAGGATTTTCAATGATACTTTATTTAGATAATAAAAGTAAAGTTTTTGTTCATGGGAAAATTTGGAGGTTCAACTAGGTTAGAGGACCACTTGGAAAACTTTTCATAATTTTCAAATTATATTTTATTTTTTTTATTTTTTTTTTGTTTTTATTGTTTATTTAATTGGAAATTTCATTTTGTTTTAAAAAATTACTTTTTATATTTTTCTTAAATCTCTTTTAGTTCAGAGAACTCAGAGAAGCAAACTTTTCATTTTTATTAACATTGCTTACATGTTGTTTTCTTGGGTTGTTTGCAAGTCATGCTCCTAATTATACTAAGGTTGCTAATGTGCTTACATGTTGTTTTCTTTTTTATGCATTTAAGTCAGTGTTGGGTTATTTATAATATGAATGTTCCATTAATTCTTTCCAAATAAATTTTGGATGCTAAGGAAAAATATGTGTATGTGTTGGTATTGCCTTTTGCTATTTTATTCTAATTTGAATTTAGTGTTCTCGTCTCATTGTCGTGATTCAGTTTGATGTTGTTCATGTTAAGCCTAATTGTAACAATTATGATACGATGAAGTGCATATGACCTTCTTACACCCTCGGTTATCTATTGTACCTATCATGACAATATCAATATTGCAAACTTTATACTCTTCATTAGTCTTTTGACAAATTATTAATAATTTGCTTACTCGAATTCAAAACAACTTTTACTTAATATAATTACCCAAAGTTTGTATGCAAGCCATTCTCCTACTTTATGAATTTTGTTTAGTTCTTAATAACTCATTAATAATTTTGAATTAGACCATGCTTATTTATTATGGCAAAATTTCTTCATTTTCTTATTTATTATAGTTCTTAATAACTCATTTTATTAGAGATATGAAAGTTGATTGTTAGTAGAGAATGGGAAGATAAATTGGATATTAATTGATTTCTCTTAGCATGAGAATATTAAAATTGAAATTGTTCTTCAAGTGGTTTTACTTTTGAAAATTATTTTTTCTAATATGGATTATCAAGAGGGGGTTGCGAGAGAATGTAATTGTTAGGAGAACAATGTGTTAAAGTAAGAAACATGAAAAGCATATTTAAATCGGTCTTTCTTTTGAATGTTTTGTTGATCTTCTTCTTTCTCTCTTTGTTGTGTTCTTTCTTCTTCTATCAGTTATTCTTTTGATACTTTTTTTGCATTGAATTTGTAAACTATCCTTATGATCATGACATAAAGAGAGGGTATATACAGAGAAACCTTGTAGGTTGAGAAGGAGATGCTAGCTATGGTTGAAGCAGCGAGACAATGAAGGAGAAGCTAGATACAGTGGAAGAGGAGAGAGAGAATTAAGTTGAAAAGGGAAGATGAAGGAAAAAAATTGATAAATAAAAATTAGATTATAGAATTTATTCATTGAGTACATATTTTTATACCACATTTTATTGATCAAGAGATAATATGTTATAACTTTGAAAGTTCAAATTAAAACTAATTCCAAAATTATGTTGCTTGGTGGATACTCATTTTATGTACATGGAAAGATGAATAAATTAAGGGCAGGTGTGAACCGCCACAAAATGACATCCTTAAGGATAGTCAACAACATTTTTAAATGGGTGTAAGAAATTATGGAGGTGTATATTAGCCTTGAATAGTGGTTTGTGATTTTTCAAATCATTAAATGAACTTTGCAAGGAGCTTCTTCATGATTTTATCCCATCTAGAAAGAGGTAGCGGGGGACACATTTTGATAGGCTTTAGTGCATCTATGATAGGTGAAGGATATGTTGGAGGAGGACCTCATGCCAAGTTAATGGCTTGTGCAACATCTGAAGCTTTGGGTATTAAGACATGACAAGCCTGTTTGATACTTTGATGTCTAATGATTTTCTATTAAGTTGAAGTTGTCCATCATCATAAAAATAAGCTGGTCTTATTTTTATGTGGGTTTGGTACTCTCATTTGTTGAGCTGGTTAGAGTGATTTGTCTATCATCGGCCATGCAGTTCATGCCACTACAATAAAATTGTTTAAACAATATTTGGATCCTGGATAAAAACTTCATAATTACTGAAAATCCCATCAGGATAGAATCAGGTCAAGAAATGTATCAAGTTGAGAGGAATATTAAATAAATGTTTATTGCCAATATGTGATAAGAATTAAAAAAAAAAAAGGATGGAAGGAGAGAGCAAGTGGGAAAGAGAAGATAAGATATGAGCTTCTTACAAATGATAGAGTTGAGTGTATGCCATGTAGAAGGGAATTAGAGCTTCTATTTGCTAACCCTCCAAGGCTAGAGTTCTTAAGAAAATGGATCAATCTCAGGCTCATGAGGAAATGGTTATCTCTAGTTATTGGCTCGGATCCATTTCAATAAGCTTCAATGCATCATTATCAATTTAGTGCAAATAGTCATTACCACAAGCTTGCATATCTTCTCTCGTTTTATCTTGTATGTTTTGATTAAGCATAATTAATATATCATAAGAAAAAAAGATAAATTATGCTGAATTAATACATCATAAATTGTCTTTAGTAATAGGTTATGAATATCAAGTGGTAAAAATTTTTGGAAAAATAAAAAAAATTTAGTTGTTACAAGTCCTTAGTCCATAGAATTATCAATCACTTAAATTCATACTTTTACTTAGATTTGATACAATACTATGCTTCACGAATCTTGATCTTATGCTTTTAATATCAATCAACCGAGCCCAAATCAATTGCATTACTTCTCCAAATCAGGTCTTGCTTTCATCTTAATTTTTCTGTTGTCATTCACATCCATCATCATATCAAACAATTTCTCAAATGCCTTTTCTTACTACCTCCAATTTGCATCACATTATGGTTTTGACAAATCTGATTAGAATGCCAAGATACTAAAGCTCCTAAAAATAATCTCTTGGTTCAATATATTAGTGGAGCGTGCACAGCATATGCCAATGTAGTTCTTACAGGAGATTGTAGCAATTGCTTTACACTAATGTTTAACTTTTTCAAGAGATACAAATTTATAATATCCACCATAATTAGAAAGAAAAAAGCACTTTTGCATAATAATTCTACATCAATTTTAATATACAGTTACAACTTTCTCAAACAGACATTAGCTCATTGAACTAGCAATGGCTTTACAGCTCCATAGGAGGCCAGAACTTAATTTTCAAAACCATGTTCTTCTTCTTTGAGCTCTGTAGTTGGGAATGTAGGGTTCGGTTTCTTATAGTTTTTTCCCATGCCTCTATAAATTGGATTCTTTTTGTTCACATTACAAGTTTAGTGGACTTTCAAATTCTTTTTAGATTCTACAGCTTGGAACTTTGCTCTTGTCCAAGGAGATGAGATCTACAACACAATGCATGTATTTATGAATGTATTTTACAATTTGAAATCATAATTATCTTATCATGTAATCAGCCATTTATTGTAATTTTTTTGATACATTTCATACTGATCTTAGAAGATTAAAATCATGCCACTTGTTTAATGGCATTAAAAAGGATGAACGATTTTGATTTGCACATTTGCACATGGATTGCACATTAATTAGACAAATACTTCACGTGCCAGAAAAAATATTAGGCGTGTTGCAGCTATATATGTAGGACGGCCCAGACGCATAAAAAATAATGTTGATGAAATTTTTTTTTTAAAGTGCATCTGGATCGGCCTACGTATATATGTGCAATGCACGTAATATTTCTTCTACATGTAAATATGTGAAAACATGCACATATACACATCAATGCAAGTTCTCATGCATGAACAAACAAGAATCAAAAAGTGAATTTAATAGAGAGTGACTCAAATTTAAATTTTAGTTTTAAATTGAGATTGACTCACCCAAATTTGACTTGTTATCAACCCCTATTCCATCTTATTATTTAAATATTTGGATAAAGTAATTATCAATTGTAATGTTTAGTGCATCTTATGCATAGGCGTAAGTTCACTTAAATTTTTAATTCTTCATTCAAGTAATGCAAATTCAATTTATGCAACTGACAAAAGGATGTAAAAGAAGTAAAAGTAGATCAACGTCACTGCAGTGTTTGATTTGTTAATTAATTCGCATGGGCTTTCATAATTTAGGAAGCCTTCATATTATGCCATAATTTATCTCCCCTTTCCTGCATGTTTTTTAATTCATTTTAAATGATTTTAATATATTTTCCACATTTAGCTCTGCAAGTATTGATATTATGCATTTCTATCAGTCGATGCTAGATTTAAGAGAATAGCAAGATCTCAAAATTAAATTGTTGTTGTGTGTGTGTATGTAACGATTAAAATGAAAAGATGGTGCACAAATAAGCAAATGAATAAACAAATGTGTGGGTGCATGCATGGATGCCATTATATTGTTATATATGTTTATTTTAAATCTATACTTATTTTGATTTTACCTTGAGCTAGCTCAATCAAACTTGAGCTCAAACTCAATCCACTGGTACTTAGCTCATTGACTTTAGTTTGAGCCGTAGTCACAACCCTGCCTTTAAGAGATAGAAGCGGGTTTAAAAAGTTACCTTTTAAGCTCTCTTCATCCTCCTTAGCTGTCTTTTCTTCCTTAGTTCAAATTTTGTTTGAAGTTGGAGATCATAATTGTGACTATGACATCGTAGTATATATTTGCAACGTGCAAGATTTATCGTAAAAAAAATTTGACCACCTTTGTGACAACACTTACATCATAAATAACTATATGCTAAACAGAAAAAAAAGACATGTTCTTATGCTCAATTACTTCGAGCGATTAGTCTCAAAATAATTTTTTTTTCACTAGTGATTTATCTATCTCAAAATGTTACCCATAAAAGTATTTTTTTCAATTAGTTACTTTGGATAATAATTAGCTTTAAAGATTTCTATTGTTTTTACAAACATTGACTCTTTGTTCTATAGTTATGAGAAAAATATTTTAATATAGAAGGGTGAGTTATGATTGCTATTTTTGGCGACCTTTTAACTGAATCCATTAGCATTTATGCATTTATTTTAGCAAATTTGTTTATAAAAACTTTGATTTGTCAATTCCATTGAATTTATGGAATCAAGCATTTTAAACTTACATATGTTCCTCAATCAAAGATGTTATTAGTGAAAGTAGCTATTGTACTACTATTAGGCTATTAAGTTAGGAATTATTTTGTTCTTTTGAAGGGAGTTTTGTCCATAATGAAGAAGCATAAAATTAAATTATACAGTGTCTTTTTATTGGGTGCTAGTTATGTCAATTTGGATATGATTCTTTGATATATTATTTCATAAATATTAATGCACTAACATTAATTCTATATAACATTGAGTCTATAAATTTGGGTTTATTGTCCTCATGCATATAAAAATGCAATAATATGATAACATAAGAAACAACTAATTATTAAACTTAGGATAAGTGCTTGAGTAGGTTGTAAATGTTTGAATGATAGAAATATTTTATACATTTAAGAAGACATCTAAATATATATGGATGCCAACTTCAATCATTACATTCATACATCTGTACGAAAAAATATATATGTAATGATAAGTTCAATGCCTTTATTGTTAAATCTATAAGGATTCAATGGATATCTGAAATATAAGGTCATGGATGTATAATAGATTACATTGAGGAAGAAAAAAGATTCACTATATATTATTAAATAGTGTTTAAGATATCATTTTACTAGCATCACAACTCCTACTTACCTTTAAGAGTGTATGTTTTGATGCCCATATTTGAGGCACGATAATCTAGCATTCCTAACATGAGACAAAATTAGGTTAGACTTGCATCAAAGAGAATTTCAATATAATTATTGATACTAACGTGAGCATGGAGAGTGTGAGTCATATTTTGAATATGATTAATTTGGTGCTTCAATGAACTCTACCCCCTTCCATTCTACAAGAGTTGAGGAAATGGTATTTGATGCAACTATTGCCTATTTTACTGAGCAAGTGATTGCTGATGAGCCACCAAATAAAGGAGTAAAAAATTCTATGAAGTAATGAATGTTGCGCAACGACCATTATGGAAGAGTTGCATAACACTTTGAGTTAACATTGACACTTAAGATGTTGTGTATTGAATCATTTTCATATGCCTAGAAAATATTTTAAATAAATTACATGGTTATTGAAATAGGCAAATCTGAACAAGAATTTAGTACCATTTGATCTGTATAGAGTGAATAACTTGGTGCAAAATTAAGGTTAATATTAGAGAAGATAGATTGTTGTACTAATGGATGCACGTTGATTATCGAGATGATGTAATGAAGATACTGTAAGTATTGTGGTGATAAAAGATTCAAACCGCATAATTTGAAGAGTAAGAGACAAAAATTCATGGTTAGATTTTCATCGAATGTTCCTACCTACAGATCATCCATTTATAACGAACAAAAAACACATTCTTATTAAATAGAGTTGAAAAATCAAGGCAGTCACCATGGAAGATTGAGGACGATTTGTGGCAGATGATTGGTGCAATTCTGAAGGATATTTATTCTCTAAAACATAATTCACATCTTCTTTCTAATCTTAGTATTACTTATAATTAGACAAAAAAGAGTAATTTATGGAGTCTGTCATACTGGAGGATTACTTTGATTTGACATAAATTTTATGTCATTCACATTAAGAAAAATTCCTCTAGTAATATCATTAAAATTATGTTCCATGTTAACAACAAAATTAAAGATATTATTAAAGCTATATTGAACTTGAAAGAGACAAGAGAAGGGAGTTGGAACTCCAAGTGACGGGTTCGGGTATGCTGAAGATCCCTAAAAGCAATTATTGTCTTATTGTAAAGAAAAGAAGAACAATCTATGAATAGTTGTCGTCTCTCAATTTTTCTAGTAGGTATGCATCTAACTTGAGCTGTGACATTGACTTGGGTGTAAGAAAAATATTTGGCATGAAAAGTTGTGATTGTCATATTTTTTTTAGGTCCACCTACTATATTTAGTATTTTTGCCATGTTAGATAATTAATCTAATAATTGAAATCATTTTATTCTTCATAATATTATGTGCAGCTCATTTAAAAGTTGATACATTGAGATGAATTGATACAAGTATTCCAGTAATATTAATGAAACTTAAGCGCTTATTTTTTTCCTGGCTTTTTTGACTCGTTGGAGAATCTACTCATATATCTGCTTTCCGAGACTGTAGTTGAGGGTCCAATAAAGTATCAATGGATGTATTTATTTGAGAGATATGTCTTTCAAATGTATCATTATATAATGTACAAAGAAGACATTACCATATCATACTAAATAGTTATTTCTATTACAGATTTTTGAATAAAATCAAGAGAATGGTAAAAAATAAAGTATGACCTAAAAGCCAATATGCGAGGCATACTTGCTGCAAGAGTTCACTACTTTTATTTTATTTTATTGAACCACACTGATCAGTTGACAAAATTATAATTGAGAAGACTTCACAATTTGTAATTTCTATATTTTAGAAATTAGGCAAAGCATCAGAAGATACAATTCACTATATCTCAATGACATTAAGCTTCAAGCAGTGACTATCTATATTATTTTAAACTATCATGAAGTTCAAATATTTCTTAAGTAAGATGCGTATTAACGATTAATTATAATTAGTACTAAAAATATTATATTGACATGATTATTTCAATAATAATTATATGAGCAGGTTATTTGTCAACTCATTAAACATTTAGGATGAGAACACTATTAGTAAAAATATATAAAAAGTGTCTCCAACATGGTTCAAGTTATACGTAAGTTCAATTAACTCGATAATTTTTAAAACTTAAGTTATTTTTATTATTTGTAATAATAGGTCTAATTATTGCAATAGAGTTATGAATCGGGGAATAATAGATCTTTGCTTCGGGGCCTAATTATACTGTGAATGAATGGCCTATATTTGATATAAATGGGTACATATTTCACAAAAGCTCTCAGTCATAAGGAAAGAAGACATGTATTTCTTGTGTATGTGTTAAAAAAATACCCATTCTGATAGCGAGATGGATCATAGCGAGATAATTATGCATTTGAAGTATCCGAGCTTTATTGACCATAATATTTTTCTACTCAATCATGACTAGTTTGATCATATTCCTAAAATGGAGTAAGAACATAAAAAAAAAAAAAAACAAATGACATAATTAAAATTAAAAATGAACAAATATATGTCAAATTTGATCTATTCATTCTAGGGAGTCAATCTTGTAGGTATATTACCTTAGATATCTTTGTAGAGCAAAAGACAAACTTAATTGGGTAGTGTTCATCAAGTCTAAGCCTAGAGTGACTTTTGAGGTCCATACTATCGTTGAAGCTGCTCATCACAAGATGGATATATTAAATTTTTGTGTTCCTCTCGATATTATTGATGAAGGAGAAACCTTAGAAGATTTTATTTGTGCATATGAAGAATTTAGTTGTGATGTGAATTAGGCCAATGATTACATAGAGGAGGGAATTATAAGTTTAACCTCTATTCACCTGTCAGATGATTTAGAATATAATAGGTACTTGTATGATTTACAATATTGATGTTTCCTATTTTATTTCAACTATTTTTTGCTTTTATGTCACTTCATTTTTTGCTTTAGTTTAGTTATATCATAATTTTATCTCATTAGTTTCCAGCTTCAGTTCATTAGTTTCTTGCTTTAGTTCAGTGGTTGCTTGTTTTAGTTCAGTAGTTTCCTACATTGGTTCAATTGTCTCCTACTTTATTTACTAGTTACTTCCTTCTATAATCAATTATTTTTTGGGTTGGTTTAGTTGTTTCCTACTATAGTTCAGTAGTTCCCTAACTTGGTTCATTTGTTTTTTGCTTTTGTTCAGTAGTTCAATGCTTTAATTTAGTTATTTTTTTTGTTTTTACTTCTTTAATTTTGTAAGTATTCTTATTATAAATGGCTTCAAGTGATAGTAAGGACTAGTGCCCTTATAGATCAGTTATCTGTAGTATACATGGATTTATATGTGTTTCCATAAGTAAGTGCTTGCATATGTATCTAAGCATACAATACTTAGGATTCCACTAAACTCACCATATTGCTCTTCAAACTACTAGAAAATTTGTTAAAACCATTTCCTCCTAAGGGAAAAATATTCATTTTGTGATTTAGTAAGAGAAACAATATGTCAACTAGAACACAATATTAAGTATAAGAACTTAATTTCTTTGATACATTATAAAGTATAAAATTAAAAAAAAGAACAAGAAATCTCGTGTCCAACTTATAAAAAAAAAGTTTAAGAGAATGATCGTCAAATAAGTAGCATAAAAAATCTAATAATCAAGCTCTTTTTTTTTTTAATCATCACACACACAAATGCAACACATCACATATGCCATGTCTTAAACCTAGGATCTTTTGGTTAAAATACAAAACTCTCAATCACTAGACTAAGGTAGCTTGCATGATATTCAAGTTCTTATGTTTTATCTAATGATTTTACCATATTTTTTCTAATTATAAATGATTTTGAAGAAATTCACAACTCTCAAACGATTGATTGACAAATTTGTAAATTTTTTTAATGGAAAAAAAGAATAT
>NEWO01000759.1:86421-139339 GCA_003013225.1 Phalaenopsis aphrodite | reverse complement strand
TATACTTGTTCTAGAAAAATTTGATCTAGATGAATTCAAAATTCTACTTTGTTGAGGAAAGATTGAACACCACTTCAAGTTACATATTTTTTGCTATCTAAAACAAATAAATTCATATTCAAGTCATAAAGAGGAATATAAAACAAAGGATTTTGACATATGCAAATAGGACTCATGTATTCTTCATCCCAATGGTACCTTATGCATGAATGACTCAATACACTCTCTGGAATATAGATCTTCAAAATATTGGTTGGGGGTTTTTTAAGCCTTTACTCCTCTTACGCTACTTCAAAGGAAGGAACTTGCAGTCACTATCCTACAAGGACCACTTTAGAGGTGCAACAAGAGTAGGTTCAAGGTGCTTATTCTCAAATTTCGTCCACATCACCTAAAAAATCACCAAGAATGGATAAACATGCATGTTTTAAATAAAAATTCCTCACCCATAAAGTTATTGATGTATTGTACCTCAAACGGAAGATCTTTGAGGTCAAAAAATCTAAGTATCAATAATATCTCATCTATTGTGATCTATAAAGAGTAAGTAGTTGCCACAGTTTTCTTTGACTCAATAAATTCTCAGACATTTTTTTACAAAAAAAATTGATAGGCCAATATGGTACTGAATCATTTGTGTGAATATCTAATTCCTTCCTCCTAAAGGATATCTATCCATGTATGCCACTAGAAACCACGTCAAGCCTAAATAAGATCTTTGACGTCAGATTGGCCCACCATTTTTAAAAGAAGGTAATCAGCCTGATGATATTCACCATCATTTGGCATAACAACTGCACGACACTAACTCTAACTGTTTTTTGAATCTCTATCGATCGAGCACCAATGGAAATCATAGATCAATCTGCAAATTTGCCTCATTTATTCCAATGTATCTAAGAGGAGGCAAGTATGCTTGATTAGTTGAATTTGACACTCTAACTATCATACTGTTTGGGAAGTGAAACTTCTTTTAAAATAGTATCAGAGAATATTTTATGAACATCAATATTGTATTTTTGAGATTTTGGTACTTCCCTAAATTTTTGGAAGGGGGATTCCTCGGACATTGACATCTCAAAGCGCTGAAAATCTCCATAAAGGGTTGGGGGGGGGGGACATTGACTTCTTAAGGTGCTGAAAAATTTTCTTGAAGATATAGTAATAAGCTAGAAAGAGACTTTAGTGTTGTACAATAATAAAACAAAGAGAGGCGCAACAACAACTAAGGGACTCTAGGTGAAACTTTATGCTAAAAAAGGGAAAGTGTGCCTTTTTCTTTAGTTTTGGCCTGTTTATGGGCTAAAATTATGCAAAATGGGTCCAAAATTCAAGAAATGGAGGAATTTTTGGAATTCAATCATCTTATCCGAGCTAGCCGCTAAATTCGGCTTGAACCACATAAGTTTATGATGAGCACCTCACAATCGTGCATGATCTGTGAGATCGTTGGCTCGACCTAACTGTTGCATGAGGCATGATGTGCATGATTAGCATTACCATGATCTGAATCATTGACCCGGGTCGCTCCACGACACTTGATCAGATACCACGACACGTGACTGTACTTGGCATGACAGCCTACAAAACCATCTGTGCCACTTTCTGTGATCACCTAATCTATATGCGACCTGTGACCAGATGACCCATGCCACATCTCCAACCCAGTCACTGTTCTGATCTGTGGTTACCTAATCCATTTTCTCCAACACATTTGGCGGCCGCTATGACCTCTAATCAGCCACCACCGCTATCCTCCACTGACCAACTCCCATTTTTTGGAATGTCTTGATTTTTTTTTTATTATGTTATCAATTCTGATTATTTTTGGATGATATAAATCAAATTGCCCAAAATTACAGGGACATCCTGGGCATCATCAACTAATTTTTTTATTTAGCATAAATCTTGAGACATTTGGCAGGGATGTGAAGATATTTTTTTAGAAAGAAATGTTTAGATTAAAATAAAAAATATCCAAGGCTATGATTTTCATCAAACTTGTAATAAAATTAACCAGCGATGAGACAAACCCAACGATACCATAATAAATTCATTTTGAGCCGAATCAAACCCAAATTAAGCTTTTAAACTACTTTTGTATGCTTTGGGTTGTTAATTGACCGGTCAAACAAACTCTACATTTGTCAGACTTATAATCAAATCTAGCATCTCGATGAGAGGAATCCAATGAGCTTAATGTCACCTGCCAAAAGAGCTCTTATGGGTGATGGACAGCCCATGACTTAAATACTGCTCTTCGGCCTTACATCTAGCTGATGTGGGACTTTTTGTCCGTGACATTAAGCTCCATTAATTTTGAGGTCGTTAAAAAAATTAAGTGAGAGAGGAGAACAATATGGGTCATTCGATCAGGTGGTTAGGGAAGTTATTCATCAAAAGAACAAAATTCCCTTTACATAGCACCTATAAATAAAACCTCTTTTTTCACTTGAAGGTGGGAGGAAGGGGAGTCCAATTTCATATTGAAGTTTGATTCATATAACATTATAGTTTTAAAGTAATAGGATACTAGTTCGTCCAAATTGTTCATCAAATGCAGTAGTTCACTTCTCACCTTTTAGAAAAATTAATCAATACGGGCACTGTATGCAGAGACGCGTATGATATCCGTTCTCCACTATCCATCACAATAAAGATATATGACAGTGGATCCTATTTTGAATTTTTCTTTTTTTAAATAAAAAAATTATTGTATTGGACGGTGGAAATGCATAGTGTCTGTATAGAATAATTTTTCGGCGTTTTAGGAAAAAAAAAATCTTCAAAAGAATGAAATATATCAATTCCTCTCACAAAAACGGACAAGCGGAAACTTCAAGACTAAAGAATCCATTATCCTGAGCACCCGCAGGCTCTAGTCAGTCCCGTAGGCCTGAATGTGTACGTCCCATAAACGTACGTGTCCACATTGCAACGCCTGTGCGGTACGAGTCTCCTCCCACCACTGCTTCTTACTATTTCTTTATTTATTTTCTTATTTTTTTTCCCTCCATACTATCATTGACAAAACCAAGCTTGTTCTCTTCTTTTGACAGCGATGCATCGCTTATCCTCGTCTTCTCTTCTCCATCTTCACTTCATGAGGAGAGATTTTTTTTTGTACCTAGATATTTAATTTTTTAATCTTAAGGATATCTACTTTTCTCTATTTAATTATATTTAATTATATAAATGTTTTTATGTATATATGTTGCTTGGACAACGAGAGAGCAGGCTGTTGTTTGGTATTTTTATTCTGACGTTCAGATTGCAAATCCATATTTTAATTCCGTCTTGGTTATGGATTGTTCGGAAAAGTGTATATTAGTAAGAAACATTACATGAACGGCTCGAATGGGCACAAGTAAAAAAATAAAACCTTTGTATTAGTTATGTCACACACACATTGTGTGTGTGTGTGTATTTATGTAGAGGTATATGTATGTATGTATATGTATCTATGTATGTATGCATATATACGTGTGTGTGTGCATACATATGTATCCACATCTACATGCATACATACGCATGCACATTTATATT
Organism: Phalaenopsis aphrodite; assembly: GCA_003013225.1. Taxonomy (NCBI): domain Eukaryota; kingdom Viridiplantae; phylum Streptophyta; class Magnoliopsida; order Asparagales; family Orchidaceae; genus Phalaenopsis; species Phalaenopsis aphrodite. The sequence goes on along the minus strand of NEWO01000759.1, from coordinate 135,793 downwards.
TATATATATGTGTGTGTGTGTGTGTGTGTGTGTGTGTGTGTGTGTGTGTGTGTGGAACTGTGGTCTTCATTTTATGAGCTATTGGGGGCTGCCCTCTTTTTGAGGTGTTATTCTTCTGCTATGGATTAATGGATGAACAAAGCTACCTAGGCTAATCAAGTTATTCAAATCTTGCCCATTGTTAATTGTTGGTTTGTGCGGATGGCTAAAAACAATGTAAAGCATGGGAAGATTGTTTATTGAGATTGCCCATTGTTAATTGTTTATTACTTATTTTAACAAGCTATTCAAGTATTGTGGTATTCAACTCAAGTATTTGGTTGCCTTTGCCTCTCTTTGTCTCTCAATGAAAATTCCTTCTTCTGTGGAACAAATAGTATGTAGGGTGATCTTTTTTTTCGACTTCCTCGGCTTCTTCGGCTCAGGCAACGTGAATTCTGGTTTCTTTATCGAATTCCAAAAAATCTTTGCCACCACTTACTTCTTGAAGGAGTAAACTCTGTTTAACTTCTGTTTCAAAGTAAGTAATTGACTCTCGTCGGCATTGTAAGGCCCTGACTTGCCAGACTGCTGGTGCTAATAAGCATTTGTGACAGCTCAATTTAAATCTTCATCGACTGCTTTCCTTTCTCTACAGATTCTACTATTCTTGATTTCATCTTAAAAGTCTTTGTCGGCTTTGGCTTGTCTGCTTTCTCTAAGAATCCAAGTTGCTTAGCCTCCTCTTGCAAGCTCGCAACTTTAATAAGTAGCTTCTCGAAGGTTTTGGTGGTGAATCCTTTAAGAAAGAAAGCTACCAAACCAAGAATGCTCTTGAGCAAGATCTCAATCCCATGCTGCTGCTGCAATTGGGGCTCACACTTCTTGATGAGACTCCTTCAACACAAAATATAATCTACTAATGTTTCAGTTAGTTATGTCGCTAGACCACAAGATCACCAACGGTGAAATGGTGACGAACTCTGACAAACCCTTTGACAAATAAATTATCTAATCATGCAAAGTTCATTATCAATCCATTTGGCAAATCTGCATACCAGTCGAAGGCGGCCCCTGAAAGGCTGCTCACAAACTGTCTGAACAGGAGCTCCTCGTTGCCTCTTGCATTGCACCAAATCGCGCGGAAGTGTGCCACGTGTTGCAAAGGTTCCCTGTCCTATCAAAGGTCTTGAAGGTTGGCGGTATGAATCCCTTGGGGTAAGGTACGCTATTGAACTCCTCCAGGTAAGGTCTACCCTTCGGAACAAATATGCCTCCTTCTCCTTCACTTGATGCTTGACCTTCTGCTTTATATCCTTCTCTGGCACTATGCTTTGTGTTGTATACTTCTTGGGTAATTCATCCTTAGTGGCGGTGGTGAACTCTTTCTTCTCATTTGCAATGTGGACAACTTATGACAGGTTTACTTTAGGTGAAGTGATCTTCGGCTACTTAGGGTTGACTTTGAAGGGTGGCCACAATAGCCATCATCTCCTCCAGCTTCTTCTCCATCTAAGTGATATGCTCATCTCGCAGTTGGATGGCACTTTGTAACTCATCAGAGGTGTTCTCCTCGGCGGGTTGTGGAGAATTGCGCATTGACGAAGAGGCCTGGGTCGCCACTACAAGAATCTCCGCATACTCCTCATCCATGTAATCAAACAAATTGAAATCTCCATCCTCATCATTATTTTGATGTTCATTTGATAATTTTGAAATATCAAGTCTGAGCTTCTCAAAGGTGTCTTCAATCAAATCCCTTTTAATTGTCTTTAGATCAATAGGTGGTTTCTAACGAGCATGTATACTTGCATCTGATTCTAGCACAACAGCTGGTGTTCTGGACTTAGGATCCTTTTTGAGGCAATGGTTATCCATGTTCTTGGGTAGTATTTGACTGGTGACTCTAGGCCTCCATTTCTTCCCTGTTGGTATTGATTTCAAGAGACGAGATGTCTCATTGATGACAACAATATGGTGAAGGGAAGGATGTCACGTAGTGTGCGAGCCAAGTACCACGACAACTAATCTCTTGACCTCCCTCGTCTTTGAATGCTCTCCATGTGTAATAGTAGATGATAATCTTGTTCCCAATCATGAATTGATCGACCTTCGGTTCGTGGTGTTGATACTGGTGATGGTGGCGACAGTGGCATTGGTGACTACTCGCTCTCCTAGGAGGAGCTTTATCGAGATACAAGATGGTGGCACCTTCTTGTGGCTATGGAGAGGTGTGGTAGACTTGTTTTTCTTTATTATTTATGCTTTCATTCTGGGAGTTATGGAACAACCCATTCTATTTATTAATTCATTAACATAACAACTCTCCTTCCAAGCCAATCTCTCAAAAACTGAGTGAACTCTAGTGAGAAAAGGAGACTTCTCTTTCTTTTCTCCCCATCTATTTTGGAGAGACGACAGTGGTAGCATGGTTGTAATTCGATCAATGCCCTCCTCTCTGGCAGCGGGAGATAAAGGATTAAATCTTCTTCCCTCCAAGTGAGGTGAGGTCTCCATTGACTCCATCTCCTCCAGCAGAGGAGCTACTTCGAGAGGATAAGACAATCTATAATTAGTATTACCCTAGTTTTTATAGTTTCCTAATGAGTTCACTTGGTTGTTTTCCCATTGCTGATTTCCACCACCCAAATTATTAGTCCAGCTAAAGTTAGGGTGTTTTTTTTTATAATAGTTAAAATACGGGTTATCGGTTCTATCGTTAACGGAATTTAAATTTTAAATGAAGGTTGAGAATTAATCAATTGTCCTAATGAATTTTCTTAAATCATATGAGGTGTTCAAGAAAAGTTCATTCAAAATTGATCTAGCTTCCTATATTGTAGCAACTTCCAAAATAAAAATTGCATCATTACCATGAAAACTGGCTACTTTCTTAGAATTTACCTTTTAAAGGACCATTAAAAATTGTTAGTAGTCATCTCTTCTATTAATTCGTAAGCTTTATTAAATTGATTTGACATTAAGGAACCTTCAACAACAACATCAATAATAGATCTAAGGGATACTACTAACATATTATAAAATGTTAGAATAATTAATCAGTTTGGAAAAGTATGATGTGGACACTTCTTAAGGAGTTCTTTAAATCATTCCCAAGCTTCGTATATTGACTCACCTTCATACTAAATAAAAGAGGTAATATCATTTCTATGCTTATTAGTTTTTAAGGTGAAAAATACTTAGCTAAGAATTCTATGCTAAACTTCCCTAAGTTCTGATAGATCTAGATGCTAATGAGTTTAATCACATCTTCACTTTATCCTTTAAGAAAAAAGGAAAAAAGCCTAAGCCTAACAACGTCGTTTGATAAACCGTCGTACTTAAATGTAGCACACAATTCTAAAAACTGGCAAGGTGTGAGTTTGGATCTTCATTTGGTGTTCTCCTAAACTAATTATTTTGTACCATTTGGATAATAGCAGCTTTAGTTCAAATGAGTTAGCCGCTATAGCAGGGTTTGTATGCTCAAATGAATTCCATATGTTGTAGGGTTTGCATAGTCCTTTAAAAGTCTTTGCATATGATGATGTTCATTTTCAATAGTTTGATCATCAATGTTGTTATGTCATGTGTTTGTCATTTCTTGAAAATTGAGAATTTCATTTTGTTTTCTAATTTTTCTTATGGCTCGTTCTAACTCAGAATCATAAGGTACCAAACCTTTAGATCCTGAACTACATATGCAAAAGTGAAATTTTCAAAATAAAAATAAAATAAAAACGCTAAGAATATTATTTTTTTTAATTTTTGATTTTTTTGTTTTTTTTAATATTTTGAGTTTTTTTTTAAATTTATATATATTTAAGAAATAAACAAGTACTAATAAGAAAAACTTAAGTAGATTTCTCCTAAAATAAATCTACAGTTCAAATAAAATTTTGAAGTTAAAATGTTCTATTACTTTCTTTCCTTTCTTTCCTGAGCAACGATACCAAAAACTTAACCCAACCCACAATTACACGTATATTTAGTTTTTAAAAGATGGCAAAAAAACTTGACCCAATATATTTTAACGACTAGTGTGTATAATAGTTATGTAATAATTTTAGAATTTAATTAATGGTTTACACACTAAGAGTACTACGCAAGTATACACATCGTTTCAAGTAATATAGGATTTTCTTTTAAAACACAAGTATAGATCCCACAGAGAAGGTGAAATTACTATTTATCCAAAACTCTTTTTATTTACTTAGTACAACTCTACTTAAACTCCAGCAACTAATCTAGGAAATATGATAACAATTTTATGTGTAAAATAAAGTATCTCAATTCCTACAAATACTATTTCAAAGATAAAAGATATGTAGAAATTCTAAACTAGTTTTATAAAGAAGAGATCAAATTATGTAAAAGTTCTTTCCCCTTGCAAAGATATAATAATCAGTGTATGAATCAAATCTTTAAGGGTTAAAATGTAGTTTTGTGCCAAATAGGAGCATGCCTATTCTTTATCATCTCCCGAGTGCATAAAGAACGTTGACTAACCTAAAGTAAGTTCCTAAATCGCTAGTTACGTTGGATATGTTCTAGCTTCTTACTTCCAAATTACCACTATGCCCTCTCTATAGAACTAACCGGTCTTTAGGTTCCAACTCTTGTCAAATTGGTAAAGGTTTTAGCCTATCACCTGAAAATCATGAATTTACGCCCTTCAAAACTTATCTCCCTATCTAATTGTACTAACCCATGGATTACCCTCTCACCCACGAGATTAATGTGATTCTTACTAGTTAAGGAACACAAAGTCCTCTCGGGTCATTATGGATTTACAACAAATTTTAACATTCCAATTGGCTAGATTGAAGATGTAGATGAAGTACGAAGTAATGAATCATCACACGTATAAAATAAGAGAAATCTTAAAAAATTTTAATCCTCCACCGGATTACTTCTTATTATAAGGAGAAAGATAAAGGAAACTACTTAGAATTTATGGGGATAACACAACAAAACACGATCTATATTATAAATGAAGTCTTCATAATAAAACAAAAATTCAAACACAAATACAAAGTACTTATCTGAAACTTGTCCCTAACCATATCATTTAAAGTTCCTTTGGCTTCTTATTCCAGTAGACACATTAAAAAACACATTACAAAGACTCTCCCTCTCACACACACACACAACACACACAAGAAGAGAACCTCAAGCCCAAGCCTTTTTCAACAACCTCTCCTTAATCCCTTCCCTCCTTCAGTTTTTTTTTGACCTGCCAATTATGTATTAAAATAAAGCTTTTAAAATCACAAAGAGTCACTTCAATCACCTCTTCAAAATTTATCCAAATTCATTGAACAAAAAAGTCCAAACAGTTTCTGGCGCCTAAGTGTGGCGTCTAGGCGCTATCCTTATAGAACATCATTTTAAGTACCTGTAACCTAGGCGCCATGTCAATTATTGTTACTTAGCTCCATTTGACCCTTTTTTTAATCTATTTTTGATCCTTTTGCCCTTAAACTTCATTTCTTGTACCTGAAATCAAAAACACACAAAATACTTTTCATTAAAGCACAATATCCTTAAAATGAGCATTATATATANATATATATATATATATATATATATATATATATATATATATATATATATATATATATATATATATATATATATATATATATATATATAACAAAATTTAAGGCATATCACTACGCTTGCTCAAATCGACTTAAATTAAACTTGGGTCAACCCATCCTAACCTGGGTTAGCTGCAAATCAACTTAAATCAAACCTGTGTGTGCCCAAATTGACTCAAATTAAACCTAGGTCAACCTAGCCTAACCTAGGCTAGCCACAAATCAACTTAAATCAAATATAGGTCAACTCACTCTAACTTAGGTTAGCTCAAATAAACCTAAATCAAACCAGGCTAACCCAGTCTAACCTGGGCTAGCCCAAATGAACTTAAGCTAATTTAGGTTACCTAAATTAATTTGGGTTAACTCAAATTAAGCTTGAAACGACCCAAATTAATAATAACTCTACTCATAACCTATAAAAAAACAAAGTTAAGGAGTGTTTGATCTCTTATAAGGGAGTAAAAACACACTTGACTTAAAAACACAGTCCTGAGATAATATGGGATAAATTGCAAAATTTGTGATAAACATAAAATGAATAAAAAAACACCTTAAAAATCACTAAAACTTAAACTTAAACTATAAAACACAACCTAGTTGAGAAGGAACTTTGAAGGAGGCAATCCATGCCTGCTAACAAAGTACCTTCCCGTTATTCGTGGCTATCAAACCACAAACCCAATAACCCCAGGAGGACAAAATCATGAGTTCTTTCAATATTAAAAAATATAAATAAATATAATAAGCTAAGATCTCTTAGGCAACCTATAATCATCAACCCTCTAAAATTGAAAAAAAAATAGACATTAAAACTTAAATGAAATCTTAATGAACTAAAATCACAAAACTGCAACTTTAACATGCTTGTCTTTGCTTACGATGGTTGTTGACTAAAATCACAAATCTATGAAGATCTCTAGAATGATGCAACCCATGGTTGTTGACTAGCACGCTCTAGTCAGAGTAAAATTGACCACCTCTCTAGACTAAGTAGATCAGGGAACCTGACAACCTCGGGATGACTGAAAGCCATGGGTTTCTTGACCACATTGTTCAAAATAAAAATAAATAATTAACACAAATTGTTCCAAAATAAAAATAAAAAAATTAACTCATTAATAGTCAAATAAATACATTTATTTCTCTTATATTAGACATTTTAACTCTATTTTCCAAAGCTATTAAAATGAACTATTGCCTTTGATTTACTTTATAGGTTACTAGGGTGTGTTAACTCTGTGTTGCAAAGTTATTATAAATAAATAGGTTGTTGTAGTAGCATAGAGTTTATCTTTTGATTCATTTTTCCTTTTATAAAGCCAAGAAGTGTTATGTTCAGTTGACAATCCAAAAGAAGATGAAACCCAAAGTAAAGGACAAACCTTAACTAAAACATCAACTATAGTTCAGATGATGTCAGTTGATGCATCTAAGAAAGGTTAGGGTTGGCACCCCCGTTGTCAGTTTGTCTTTGTTTATTCGATAGGTCTACCCACATTTTAGGCTAATATTTATATTTTTTATCTTTTACCTGGATTATCGGTAGGCTCATTTAAGGATTAAACTTTCTACCCTAACCAAATAAAAAACTTCAACTTAAATTTTCCAAAGCTTAACTCATAACCAAAACAAAACTGCATAAATTACTGCATTCACAACTATAGAAACAACATGCATCTAAGATAACCTTAATTGACTTCAAGTAAAACTATTTTTCTTGATCTAGGAATATGGACAATAACATGATTTGTAGGCATATTCATAAATATTGCTCATGGAAAGGGGTGGGGATTGACCGGTGAGAACCACCACCTTATATAGTGAGTTCTGCATATGCATACCGATTGGCCTTTCAACAATTTTTTTACACATTCATCATCAATGACTTGCATAACCTATTACACAACCTGCTCTGACACACTAAATAATAATCAAACACAACAAAATACCTAAGTTTGGTGAGCTATAAAAAATTTAAATTTGAAATCTCAAAAATAGATTTGAATTAGTCTTTAAACATTTTGCATACCACACATGGTTATGCAACTTGATTCATAATTAAGTCAAAGGGCCTACTACTCTTAATAAAACAACAACCTATCCCATCTTGCATCATTGAGACTAGTCGTGCATAGTTTTAAATGCGCTAGGTGGTTTGGATGACAACCCTTTCCAAACAAGGTTGTATGTCCATTACATCCTACATTTCTCTTATTTTAGATTGAGGTTCCAAAGCTTCACATCTCTCAATGAGCTTCTCCCTAAGACTCCAAGGTTATACATCTAGTTACGGTGTAAATCCTTAACATAGGCTTTTGTATAATTATATATCATTTAATATAAGTCCTAACATTCTAATAAAACATCAAGTTGAAATATTGATTTTTTTCTTCAAAATCATTAAATGCCAAACAATATGATATTTTGGTACATTATTGAAACCTTTTCGGTATCTTCAGATGTCTTATACCACTTCTTCCTTTGGCTTCCATTAAGAACTGTTTAACTCATGAGCCTTTTCCATTTGGAAATCTGACATCCAATCGTGCAAGCCTAAACTTAGAAATTTCTTGAGGACAAAACCATAGCCTTAATCAAGATTTTTCTTAAGTAATTTCAACTACTAAAGATGTAATTAATTATAGGTGCTTACCCTTTAGGAAGCCTTATAGGAAGATGAAGATCTCATAACTAATCTAACCCATGTCTAATCATCAGATTAGATAAGAAAAACAATTTGTTGAGTTTAATCCATAAACTAGTGAAATTATCCAATATTTTTTAATTCAAATAATCAAACCCATCATAAAATTATGTTTCTACCTTTCGAGGTGGTTTACTACTTTCGATGTCACGCTCGATTACTTGATGAATAGAATCTTTGAATCTGCATGTCATTTAAATGCCTTATGTCGACAACAAAAAATGCCTGAAAATTCTAAATGTCACTAATTAAAGGATTTGTGTAGGTTTTCATAAGTAAAAAAAGAAGGACATTGAGGAAAGTTTAAATCCTTAATCATTAAAAACTATTGATACACATAAAAATATAATCTTTATGTACAAATTTTTATACCTATTTTTGATATATTGCATTTTAATGAAAGGTATTTGTGTGTTTTTCTTTCATGTACAATCAAATGGATGAAAAATGGTAAGAGGAGTGAAAATGGATCAATTTTGGATCAAAAATGAAGAAGGTGTAAAAATGAACTGTGGGCCTAAGCACCTAGGACTGGCGCTTAAGTGCTATTTAAACAGAGGGAGCCGCGTCTAAGCGCTAGGTACCCCGCACTTAAGCACCAGAAGTAGTTATCTAATGATTTAATGAATTTGGACGAACTTTTGAAGAGGTGTTTGAAGCAACCTTTGGTAAAAACATAAGAAATAGTTAATGGACATGAAAATTCATTCAATTGGATTTTGAAAAGAGACAACTTCTAGAAGATTGATTGAATGGGGACACATTTTGAAGAGACACCAAGGAACCTCTTGGATTTTTATAAAAGAAGACTTGGATCATCCATGGAAGAGGCAAATCATCATCCATCCATCAGACCAACCAGTGCCAACAATCACATATGCCGCCACCTACCCTTTATTTATATTTTAAGTTGTATTTTGTATTGGGAGTGAAGGAAGATATTCAAAGGAACTTCAAGACATTTTTTCGAGTGGAATTTAAGATAAGTTTTTATCTTTGTGACTACTTTCAGTTTTAATTTAGACTTCTTATTTGTGTGCATGATTTCTACTTTCAAACTCAAGTGTGGTTGTGTTTTCTCCATAAATTCTGAGTAGTTTTCTTTATCTTTTTCCTTAAAATTATAAGTGATTAATTATTGGAGGGAAGTTGAGTGAAGTATTAGTATTTAATGTTGGAAGAAGTTGTGATGATTTTAAACCTTATACTTCATTTACTTCTTGATTTAGCCAATTAAGATGTTAATACTTATTGCGAGAACATGTAAGATCCGAGATGATATTATGTCAGTTAACAAATGATAAGTATCACATATAATTTCATGGATGAGAACGTAGTTCATGGGGTTGAGTGAAAATAAATAGGGAAATAAACTTTGAATGATGCAGATTTAGATGAATTTAGAGTGACAAGCTAAAGCCTCCAATTTGATTTATAGTTTTAGGTTTTGATATGAGATGTTAGCCCACATGTGGATAGAGAAGATGAAACTCTAGAGTGAGAGCTAGTATATTCCTTAACCAGTCTTCAAAATTGTTCAAACTATAGATTAGCCAATGTTCTTTATAGCATCTCTAGTAAATGTAAAGAATATTATTACTCCTATTTGGTACAACACAATTAGAATACTTCCACAACAGAAATCCTACACTTTTACTGATTCATGATAAATAAAAAGATATTTTATTTATTTTGCCTTCATCTTGCAAATATCTAATTAAGTTAGTTACTTACTTTATTGTCAATTATCAAAACTTACAAAAAAAATTGAACTTTCATTCGTATTTTAGTATCTAGAGTTTAGGTAAGAATATTTTGCTAAGTAGAATTTTGTTATCTAAGTTCTCATGTTTTATAAAGTGCATATTGAATTTTCCCTGCGGGTTTGATATTCAGGGATTAATCAAAAAGTTCTATATTACTTGATAACAATACATATACTTGCGATATATCCAATATTTAAATATTATATATGTATTCTTATTTGCTTCAAAGTTAAGAATTTACCCCGCTTTTACTTGGAATCAAGTTTTTGGCTTTTTTCTAAAGTAAGAATTATAATTAAGTAAATTAAGAGTATAATCACATGCATCATAATAACATATATAACTGAACAATCGGGATCAAAATCTGGGCACCGTTGTCGGGGATTAAAATCTTCAAGTAGTGGTGTCAACTTCATAAATCCTAACATATATAAAAAGAATCAGAATAAAGTTTTTGGCGCCGTTGCTAGGGAAAATTAACGAGGATTGCAAAATTTTTAAAGAGATTTTTAGAAAGCAAAATTTCTATTTCTATAAAATATTTTTTAAATTTTTAGATTTATTATAGGAATATTGTAGTTTTATATAAAGTTCTTGTTTTTATGTTTTTATTTTATTTTATGTGTTTTATAGTAATATATGCGTAGTTCAGGTTCTACAGGACTAGTGTCTTATGATTCTGAATTAGAAAGAACTATTACAAAATTAAAAATTACTAAAAAAATAAAAAATTTCAAGAATGACAAATCAAAATAATCAAAATACTAAAGAGTTTAGACCTTTAAGAGATTATGAAAACCCTACGGTGGATGAACTTCATTTCAATATTTAAAAACCCACTGTAGTGGCTAATTCATTTGAACTTAAACCCACTATTATCCAAATGGTATCAAATATTTAGTTTCGGAGAGCACCAATTGAAGATCTAAATTTGCATCTTTCCAACTTTTTAGAATTATGTGTTACATTTAAATATGTTGGTGTATCAGATGATCCTATAAGACTTAAACTTTTTCCTTTCTCATTAAGAGATAAGGCTAAGATATGGTAACATTCGTTAGCACCTTGATCTATCAGAACTTGGGTTGATTTAGCACAGAAATTCCTTGCTAAATATTTTTCACCATAAAAAACCGTGAAGTTTAGAAATGATATTACATCTTTTTTGTGAGTTTGAAGGAGAATCTATTTATGAAGCATGAGAATGATTTAAAGTACTACTGAGAAAGTATCCACACCATGCTATATGAGATTTGTTAATAAATCAAACATTTTATATTGGATTAGCTAGATCTCTTAGATCTATTATCGATGTCGCTGTTGGTGGTTCATTGATGTCAAAACCATTTCATGACGCTTATGCTTTAATTGAAGAGATGACTACTAATAATTTTCAATGGCCTTCTGAAACGTAAATCCTAAGAAAGGAGCCAATATTCATGAATCTGATGATTTTACAATGTTAGAAAATCAAGTTGTTGCAATTTCAAGGAAGTTAGAATAATTTTTAATGAATTTTTTTCAACTAATTGCAATGATTGAAGAGAATTCATTAAACCAAATGGTAGATTCTCAAGCACCATTAAAAACTTTGAATGTCATAAACAACAAGAAGAATAACCCATATTCAAACTATTATAACTCAGGTTGAAACAACCATCCTAACTTTAACTAGAATAATATTTTGGGTGGTAATAATCATCAATTGAGGAACAACTAAGTAAACCCATTGGGAAACTGGAACAACCAAGGAAATAATAATTATAGACCAACTTATCCTCCACGTATTAATAATAATCCAAAATACAAGAAAAAAAATTTGTCTATAGAAGAAGTGGTGTTACAAATGGGAAATCAGTTACTAAGTCAAGGAGCTACAATTAGAAATATTGAGAATCAATTAGGATAAATAGAAAATTAATTAAGTAATAGATCCCAAGGAACACTTCCTAGTAATACAAAAGTAAATTCAAAAGACAAAAATAAAGAGCAAGTAAAAGCCATTCTACTTGGATGTGGAAGAGAATTGGAAGGTAGAGTTCAAAAAGAGACTGAAGTAGAGAGAAAAGAAATTGAAGAGCCTAAAAAGGAAGCTCTGAAAGATTTAGAGAGACCTATTTCTCCACTTAAAGTTGATTTGGAAAAAACACCATCTCCATTTCCTTGGAGACTCCGTCAACATAAGTTGGATAAATAATTTTCAAAATTTATGGAAATTTTAAGAAGCTTAAAATTAATATTTCATTGGTTGAAGCCTTAAAACAAATGCCAAGCTATGTTAAGTTCATGAATGATATTTATAACAGAAAAAGGAAGTTCAAAGATAACGAGACTGTTGCACTTAGTGAGGAGTACAGCGCTATAATTCAGAAAAAACTTCCTGAAAAGCTTAAAGATCCTAGTAGCTTCACACTTTTAAGTACGATAGGAAACATATTTTATGGAAAGCTTTATGTGATTTAGGTGCAAGCATTAACCTTATGTTATTATCAATTATTTTTGTTCATTTTTCTCTCTTTTATTTTAGGAGTCGCCAACTTGTCGATTATCGTATACTTCCCTTATTCGAATAAATCTCCCTCCTAAATCAGATCAATGATTCGAAAAGAAGAGGAACCATATAAAAAAGGACATACGACAAAATGACAAACAAGAGAAAAAATAAAATGTAGAGAGCCTACATGCGGGAAACCTCACAAAGATAGGTTAAGAGTGTCTGCCCAAACAAGATCAGGTGAAATCACCTCAAATCGATATCCATAAAAGAATTCCTGCGTAGACTACCCAAAACTACAGAATCACGTGTAGGTGCCTTTTATGGGGCCATGAGTGCTCCTAAGGGGACGTATCCCACTTAGTTAAATAAATCTAGGGGGTTGCCCAAGAAAACACTTGATCCAAAGGGGGTTTGTCTTACTTAAAAAATGATAACTAGCACATAGTCATCAAGGGAGGTTATCTCGTAGGGGAAGCGTTCCGATGCTTCAAGGCTCTCACTAAACCACAGGGTAAAAAGTGAGTCTCTCATGGTCCCCACAAAAATAGCGGACTTGTCAGCATACAGAACCTATAAAATAACTATATCATCCCGATGTGAAGTCCCAATATGTTAAAGCATATCCAAACCATAAGAGCAGAGGAAAAATCATTGCATTCCAAATAAGCGGCAGCTCATCGGTCATCAGGCCGTCAGGATGATGCCAATGAGGGAAAAAGAAGAGATTAGGCTCAATAGGGGTAGTCAAAAGGTAGGGAAGAGTAGTCCTAAGAGGTAGAGTTAGTCAGGTCGTGGTACCATGAACCTGTCATCCCAAGTCACTAGGACCCTAAGTCTACCTGATCATGAGAGTAATCGACCCAACACAACTTGGGATCCTCAGTCAGCAATCCGTGAATTACGTCATCTAAGGGAATCTCGATAGCCCTAAGGTCAAAGGAACGAAACTCTATCCTATGACCATCAGTTGGAACTCCAAGAGGTGGGACTTATACCTACCAAAGTGGTGAGGATGCCTCAAGAAAGAAAAGAAAGTGGAGGTTCAACTACAAAGTTGAAAACACTCCAAACAAAAGGCCTTACTCCTTGTTTGGGTCGGGAAGCCTTCTAACTCCCTAGGCGCACTAGACAACCACCTAAAAGAAGGTATGTTGGGTCAGTCTGGTTGAAGAAGCAAGGGGGCTCCTCGCCGAAACATGCAAATATGAATGCAGTTATCTAGAGCAGTTTTTAAGTATTGTGGAGGCCCTATTAATATATGCAGCAAAGTAAATGTTGTAATTTTTAAATCCTGAATATTTTAATCCTAAATTTTAATTATCTTGAATATTTTATGTAGGATTTTAAGTAGAAAAAAATATGAATTTAAGTCCTAATGAGCCTATGTTGCATTGTGAAATTTCAGATACACAGAAATAAACAATATAAAACACTCCAACATGCAAAGGCAAACGAGAAAAGAAAGAAAAAGAAAACACCCCAAAAGAATATATAAACAGGCCAAATGTCGTTGACCCGACAACATAATTCAGTGAAAGCAGTAAAAGTGGCTGGACTCTGAAAATACATGCCTGGTCCAAATCTATACAACAATGTAAAATTCAGACTTAAGGTATGAGACACGAGCTACTGCTCTTGGTCCTCGTCACATGGTTTGATGCATCATTCACCTCAAAACCCGTCCATGTACCTTATTTTTTATACAGACTCTCCTATGACTTTATCAAATACATTTGAAAAAGTAAATAAAGACTCGACCTACAGAAAATAAATGTTACAAGGCACGCCATGCATCGCAAAATAACAAGCCGTGCCTCATAATTGGGAGAGCTAAAGAGCATCTACAAGCATATGATCAGAAATCATTACATGGTCCCCCATAATAGCCCTCTGTGAGTGTGTAAAAATAGGCACGACAACTGCAGAAAATCACCCTAAAATACTATCACACACAAGAGAGCACGCAAGCACATCAAAAAAGCAAGAAGGTGACACATGGCTAGCACAAAATGATACATCACACAACAATAGCCAGAGATGTAAAAAAATACTGCTTAGCACCTCATCTCGAAATTGCTTATATGTAATATTATAACAATAATTCTGATTATATTTTTCACCTATATTTCCTTATTTTGCAACAAAACCAAAAACTTGATTTTGAAGAAAAATAAGAATTTAACTTTTAATTTATATACATTAAGATACTACGCAAGTAGTAACTCTGGTTGTAACCTGAATATCAAGTAATATAAGATTTTTTTGATTAAGACCTGAATATCAAACCCACAGTTGGAGGCTTTAACCTGGGGGCTAACATCTCATATCAGAACCTAAAACAATAAACCAAGTTGGAGGCTTTAACCTATCACTTTAAAGTCTCTAACTCTACACCCTTCAATGAATATTTTCCTATTTATTTGCACTCAATCATATGAACTACATTCTCATTCATACAACCTCATGTGATTCTTTTCAATTGTTGGCTGAGACAATACCAGCCCGGTTCTTACATGTTCTCACAACAAATTTTAACATCTGGATTGGCCAAATCAAGAAGTAAATGAAGTAAATGGATTTAAATCATCACAACTTCTTCCAACTTTAAAGATCAATATTTTTCACAACTTCCATCAAACACTTAATTACTTATCATTTTAATAAAGAGAGATAAAGAAATCTACTCAAAATTCATGGAGAAAACAAAACCACACTTTAGTTTAAAAGTAGAAATCATTGTCAAACCAACTACAAGTCTCAATTAAAATTAAAAGTAGTCTAAAACAAAAGGTAAAAACTTTTCTCAAGTCCTTCACCAAACTCTTGAAGTTCATTTGAATCTCTTCTCTTTTACAACACTCTCAATATAAAACTAAAATAAAAAGGATAAATATGTGGTGCCTAAAAATCTCTCCAACTAACTCCCCAATTTTAAAACTTTCAAAACTTTCCCAATACTTTCAGGACCCCTTTTCAAAGTCTCAATATTCATTCTTTTCTAATTCTCCAAAAGGTGCATTGGTATCTCTTCAAAATGTGTCTTGATTCGATGTATTTCCTAAAGAGATGCATCCTTTCGCAATTATTTTCATCTACTGTGGTTGTGACCACCTATTAAGCCAATAGGTGCCTCAAAAACCTCTTCAAAATTCTCAAAAATTGAATTTAATCATCTAATAACTACCACTGACGCTTAAGCGCAGGGTCTCTGTTTAACCGGCGCTTAAGCGTCAAATGCGCTTTAGCACCAAATGCGCTTAAGCGCCGGATCTGACGTTTAGGCGCCAAAACACTTTTGCCCAATTTTTCACTTATTTGCTCCAAATTTGATCATTTTTGACTCATGCAATTTTCACCTTTTTACATGTACTTGAAAGAAAAAAACAAAAATACCTTCCATTAAAACACAATATATCAAAAATATGTATAAAAATGTGTCTAAAAATACTATATATTTTAAGCGTATCAAAATCCCCCAAACTTAAAATGTTACTTGTCCTCAAGTGACTCTTCAATCTTTAAAAACTAAATATGTATGATGTGTATATGACTTTCTTTAGGAGTAACTAAAATTTAGATTTAGAAATACAGTAGTCCAATTTAGAAAAAATATTCAGTAAATGAGACCAACTTAAAGTTTAGAAATTTTAAATGTTAAGAAAGATGAAAAATATGAGTTCCTATCTAATTCAAAAATATTGTAAGTCTTCAAAATTCAGAAATTAGTTCTTTTATTATCTCCACTTAAAAAAATTTTATTAAGAATAATTTTACTTACTATATTATATCTATAAGCTTAAAATTTTCTCAAGTCTTATATTTTAAAAAGATCAAATGTAGAACCAATTTTTGATTAGGCACTATTCCTCAAGCTTCTCCTCCCTCACTTTTTCCGCTTCTTTGTTTTTTTCTTCTTTTTTCTTTTCTTTTTCTTTTTCCTTTTTTAGGCAAGGATAACTATATCTGGATAGGTCTTTAATAATTTTGAATTCTACTTTTCCTTTCATAAAGCAAGTCTTGATAAAAAATTTTTACTGATAAATATAATAATAGCTTTGAAAATTATTTTTAAGAAAAGGTATTTAAGTATTAAAAATAAAAGTCTAAATTTCTAAAATTTTCAAAAAATATAATGTTTCTTACTAAAGATAGTTACTTATATTAATCATTTTCTACATTAAAAACTTTTAACTTAAAGTTTTTCTTCATTACTCAAAATTTCAACTAAATTCTCTTACTCATTTCTAAAATCAAATTTTACTTCCCTAATATAACTTCATATACATGATCAATTTTTCTTTTCAAATCAAATTGACTTGTAGTTCGTTTAAAAAAAAATAAAATTAAAGTTTTGAAAATATTTTTCATCCCCCACAAACTTAAATTTTTAACTGATTAAACAATTTAGCATCAAATATATATAAGTAGGAATGAAAATTAAAATAACTACTAACAAGAATTTTTATACCCTAATGATACAAGCATAAAACTAAAAACAAGATTAAAATTAATTTTGATCAAATTTTCTAATATTTTCATTTTAATTCAACATGTAGAGATTCAACAGACTTCTAAACAGTTAGTATTAAAATAAAAGCAAACCAACACACTAACTTAACTTCACAATCTCAACATAAAAACAAACTCACAAACATGATAAAAGAAAAATACAGGGTAGCTGTTTCTGAAATTTAATATTTAAGACCTAAGTTAGCAAGATTTTCATCTTTT
Organism: Phalaenopsis aphrodite; assembly: GCA_003013225.1. Taxonomy (NCBI): domain Eukaryota; kingdom Viridiplantae; phylum Streptophyta; class Magnoliopsida; order Asparagales; family Orchidaceae; genus Phalaenopsis; species Phalaenopsis aphrodite. The sequence goes on along the minus strand of NEWO01000759.1, from coordinate 118,510 downwards.
CAAAAGGCATAGAATTAAGTTAAGTTATAAACTAACTAAATCACAAAACTCACAATAGTTACTAACCTATAATTTTAAAACAAACTACTAACTAACATAAACATCACAATAACAATAAAATACAAAAGTGCAAAACACAATACATAGTTCATATCATCACAAAGATGCAAATGTAGTAGTACCACACCACATAGTCCACAACATAAAAATAAACAACACATCACAAATCTCAAGTCCGAAGCACATAGTATAACACATATTACAATTATAAAAATCTTTCAATTCTACTCCTCATCTTCTAATTCACCGCTATACCACTTTTCTGTAGGCTCATAATCAGGATATCAAGGATATGGAGAAAATTGCACTCCTGGGTCACCCCTAATTAGGTTCTTTAGAGATGAGTGGAATTTCTTTTCTTAATCACTCTTTCTCCTACTATACCTATCAGTATTCTCTGCAAAATGCTCTAAATTCTGAACTTTATCAGTGGTAAAATTAATATGATCCATCATCCTCTACAGTAATTGATCTTAGGTCTCAGTAGGCTCACCTCTAGATGTAGAAGCACGTGAGGTAGATGGTCTAGATGTAGAAGCAGCAGACATCTCCATTCCATAAACCCTAGAAAAATCCTCCTCTCCAGCCAAAAATAGAATGCTCATAATAAGTCTTCACATTCACCTTAGTGATGGGCTTTAGAGGTAACAACACTTCCTCCCAGCTATCATATTTAACTTTAGCCTGCTCACACAAAGAAAAGATCAAGGAAGAAAATCTCATACTTGCAGAGTAACGACAGTGGCAGAACTGATGATAGTCTGATAAATCAAAGCTCTTATGTTGATGAGCTTTCCTTCTTGGATACAATAATTCAACGTCGCTCTCTCTGGTCACTTAACTGAGATGATTTGTTGGTAGCAGACGAGCAGAAATAAAATAATGCTAGGCCTTTGAAGGTGCACATAACTTTGAAGTTGGGAAGTTGACTCTCCTCTCATTAGTGATCTTACAAAGTCCTCTTCTAACAGTCAAGTAAGAAATAATCTCGCCTAACTTCGCTTCAGTCGGACTATAATTTGCATAAAAAAATAACGTATCGGGTGGCAGATGATAAAACAAGTTGATTACCTCCGGTGAAAAAGGTACCAACTTTCCTCGAACCATGACTCTATTGTCTTCAGCCTTAGGGAGGTTTGCATAGAACTCCCTAACAACAGAAATAACCACCACAACAAAGAAATAGCAAAATCATTCCCGCTATCGGCGAACAATCAAATCCTCTATGTCTCCACCTGGATTCCTAAAACACCGCTCCTGAATCAGTTTCCATGATTGCAACACATCACAATACCAATTTTGAGTCTTCAAATTAACAAATTTACTCGAATCAAAAGGGCTCTTTTCTTTGCTCCTCTTCATTCTTGGTGTCATTCTACAAATTTTATAAATTCCAAAAATAACTTCAAATATCAAGTTTAAATTACTAAACTAAACTTCCAAAGTATAAACTACACTTCCCATGCAATTTCCATAGATTTTTTTCTCATTTTTCACCATGAATATTGAATTTTTGAATTTCTCCAAATGCACTCAAAATACATAGTGAAAATCCAAATTTTTTGCATAGAAGTAAAGCTCTTACCTAAAGGAACTTGGATCTAGCAAATTTCACTTAATTACACCAAGAAATCTTCACTTCAGATGTGCCCTAGCCCTAAAAAATTGTGAACTCGAGAGGTTGAAGGTATCGATGGCGTTAAAATGGTGATTTTCAGGTTAAAATTTCACATTTAATCGTTCACGAACCAGTTTTTGTGAACCGGCGCTTAAGTGCGGGTAAATGACATTTAGGTGCCTGCCTCTCGGGTTGGCTCAAGCTTAAGTGCGAGATGTGGCACTTAGGCTCTAGTGCACGATTTTCAAAATTTTCAAATTAAAGTAAAATACACTATTTGCCTAAGTAAACCACCCCTAAATGGTCTCATAGCACTTAAATGACTATTTTCAACTTCCTATAACTCCACTCTCTCTCAAAATTCTCCATAATAACTATTTCAATTCGATGCTAAAAATAACACACATTTTCACACAAACAAACTTATATTAATTCACAAACAAGTAAAAATACTTTTAAAAACTTAATTCTCACTGCAAATAGTCTTGGATGAGAAAATTTTTCTAAATACAAGAATCATTTCACAAGTAAACACATATAAGAAGCCATAAATACTAACAACAAGACTTAAACACTAAACCACTTAAAAAAAACAACTTCTTACACACAAATTCTAACACTAAAATTAATTCCATTCCTCATTTGAAGGAATAAATTTCTGTCTTTCATTAGTCTGTCCAAGAATATAGAGTTGATAAAACGGACGATGGTGACGAGCTCTGATACTATCTTCTTTAATCCACTTCTACTTTATGAACATTGCCTTATCTGCTTCCTCTATATAACTTGTGTGGCTAAATTGCATCTTTAATTGCCATCCAATATGCTCTAGATGTGCATGAAACTCTAGTATCTTGGTCTCCAATAAAGCCATAGTATTCTCAATTTTGTTGATCTTCTATAATATCCCTTCAATAACAACAGCTAAGAAACCGTTATACATCTCTTTTGCACTTTAACTAATGAACCTCTTCCTCATGGTTCCTTCCTTATTCTTCAAATCCATCTCCCATGAAGACATTTTCTCTAAATCTCACTTTCTCTTAGACTTTTAGGGCTAGAAATGATATGGGGTGAAATTCCTTCGCAAAACCCATCTATTTATAGGCCTAAATCCTTCCAATAACTCCTAGACACGTTTAGAACTGCATTAACACTTTTTTCAAAAAACTAATTGACAGTTAAAGCTTCTAGAATATTAATTTCACACATGTGTTTAAACTACCGCGCTTAAGCGCCAGTGCACATTTTTGCACTAGTTAAATTAACATCCAAATTCTCATTATAACATATCTTGGTCACTAAATAAAGTCTTAAAATCTTTACTACACATAATAGTTTCAAAAATACTACCCCAATTTTCTTAATCACACACAAAATAACAATCAAAATAAAAATACTGATAACTATGGGTTGCCTCCCATAAAGCTCTTGGTTTTACCTCGTCAGCCCGACGTAACCAGTGCTTATTCTGATTGACCCAACATCATTTCATCATTAAATTTATGTTGATCTCCTATAAAATAAGGTTTCAGTCTATGTCCATTAACTTTTAATATTTTCTCAGACTTAAGATCTTTAATATCCACAGCTTCATAAGGATAAACTTTTATCACAACAAATGGGCCCATCCACTTGGACTTAAGTTTGCCTGGAAATAACATTAACCCTGCATTATATAGCAAAACTTGTTGTCCTGGCTGAAAATTTTTAGTAAGAATCCTTTGATCATGCCACATCTTCATATTTTAGTTATAAATCTTAGCACTCTCACAAGATTCATTCCTTATCTCTTCAAGCTCATTTAATTACAATAATATTTTCTCACCAGCATCTTTTAATTTATAATTGAACTCTTTAATCACCTAATATGATTTATGCTCAAGTTCAATTGGTAAGTGACAAGCTTTCCCAAACAATAGCTTATATGGGGGCATTCCTATAGGAGTTCTGTATGCAGTCCTATAAGCCCCAAACCATAATCAAGTTTGACTAACCAATCCATTTTTGTTAGATTCACAAATTTTTCTATAATTCTTATAATTTCTTGATTGGATAATTCAACCAAACCACTTGCCTGAGAATGATAAGCAGTAACAATCCTATGATTTATATGATATTTTTTTAATAACTTCTCTATTATGACATTTCTAAAATGACTTCCCCCACCATTAATGATAACTCTCGGCATCCCAAATCTACAAAATATGTTTGTTTTAAAAAATTTTGCAACACTTTGAGCATCACATCAAGGTAAAGCAACAACTTCTATCCATTTGGATACATAGTCCACTGTTAACAAAATATATAAATTTTCGAAAGATGGTATAAATGATCCCATAAAATCTTATCCCCAAACATCAAATATTTCAACTTCTAGCATATAATTGAGGGGCATCTCATTTCTTCTAGAAATATTGTCTACTCGTTGACATCTATCACAAGTTTTGATATAAGTATTAACATCTCTAAAAATTGTAGGCCAATAGAATCTATATTGTAAAATTTTGTATGCTATTTTATCAACATCAAAATGTCCCCCAAAATCAGAATTATGACATTTTTGGATAATTTCATAAGTTTATTCTAATGGTAGATCCTTTCCTTATTTATATAAAAATGGGACATCCCAAAAATAAGTCTTAGCTTTAGAAATAAATTTTCTCTTTTGTTGGTATATCATTCCATAGGGTATAATATCGCTAACAATAAAATTCACAATATCGACATACCACGGAACACACTACTCATTAATAGTGAACAATTTTTCATCTAGAAAATGTTTATTAATTTCTTTTTCAAAACATAGTGGTTTTTCTAACTCAAGCTTAGACAAATGATCAACAATTTGATTTTTAGTCCCCTTTTAATCTACTATTTCAAAATCAAATTCTTTCAAAAGAAGAATCCATCTTATAAGTCTAGGTTTAGCATCCTTCTTCTCATTAAGTACTTAATAGGAGAATGATCTGTATGCACTACACAGTCAGTTGCAATTAAATATGATCTAAATTTATCAAAAGCATATACTATTGTTAATAACTCTTTTTCAGTTTTTGTATAGTTGATTTGAATTTCATTAAGAGTGTTACTAGCATAGTAAACTACTTTGAAAATTTTATCATACATTTGTCCTAAAACAGCTCATATAGCATAATCACTAGCATCACACATCAATTCAAAAGGTTTTCCCCAGTATGGTGAAATTATAATTGCGGCAGTGATTAATTTTTCTTTTAATAAATTAAAACATTTTAGGCATTCCTTGTCAAAATTGAAGATTTCATCTTTCTGCAGTTAATGACATAAAGGCTTAGCAATCTTTGAAAAGTCTTTAATATATCTCCTGTAGAATCCAACATGTCCTAAAAACTCCTAATTTCCCTTACATTTGTTGGATAAGGTAAATTAGCGATCACTTGAATTTTAGCAGGATCTACTTCCATACCATTTTCTGATATTTTATGACCTAATATAATTCCTCCAACCACCATAAATTGGTATTTTTCCCAATTAAGGACTAAATTTGTTTCTTCACAGTGCTTACGAACTTTAGATAAATGTTCTAAACACGAGTCAAATGAAGTTCCAAACACTAAAAATCATCCATGAATACTTCAATCCCTTTTACAATTAAATCACAAAAAATTGCCATCATACATCTTTGAAATGTTGCAGGGGCATTACATAAACCAAAGGGCATCCTTCTAAAAGCAAAAGTACCATAAGGACTGGTAAAAGTTGTTTTCTCTTTATTCTCAGGAGATATTTGTATTTGGTGATAACCAATATATCCATCCAGAAAACAAAAGTATTTATGCCCAGCTAGTCTATCCAACATTTGATCTAGAAAGGGTAATTGAAAATGATCTTTCCTAGTGACAATATTTAATTTTCTATAATCAATGCATATTCACCACCCTGTAACTTTTCAAGTAGGTATTAATTCATTATGTTTATTCACAGTTACAATTACTTCTCCTTTCTTAAGAATGCAGTGAATTGGACTAACCCATGCACTATCTGAAACAGGGTAGATAATTTCAACAACCAACCACTTTAAAATTTCTTTCTTCACAACTTCTGTCATAACAAGATTCAATTTCCTTTAAGGATCGACCCTGAGTTTGCAATTCTCTTCCATATAAATTCTATACATACAAATTGAAGGACTGATTCATTTAATATCAGCAATTGTCCATCCAAAGGCTTTCTTAAAATTTTCATCAACCTTTCTTCTTCTCCCATCGTTAATTTTAAGGAAATTATAAGTGGTAAAGTAGAGAAATCTCCTAAAAAGGCATATTTTAAATGTTCAGGAAGTAACTTCTACTCAAGTTCTGAAGGTTTTTAAATTGATGGACAAAATAATTTATCATTGTCTATCGTGTCCAAAATTTCAAAACTTTCTAGAACATAGTTTGAATCTTCCTTAAAAAGTTCTTCACATCGATCTAATTCCTCTTATTACTCGTGTTCCAAATCTTTTTCTTCAGATTTTTCTTCATAAATTGTTTTGAAATGACATTCACTTAGATATCTTATAACATTCATCCTATAACATTCATCACATTTATTTTTTGCATAATATTTCATTGATCTTGAAATATTGAAAGTAGTAGTTTGATCATTGATGCGCATTGTTAATTCCCCTTTCTGCACATCTATCATTGCTCTTCTTGTGGCTAGGAAATGTCTCCCTAAAATGATAGGTATCTCTTTATCTTCCTCCATATCTAGCACAATGAAATCAACAAGAAAGATAAATTGATCCACTTTCACTAGGACATCTTCTATAACTCCTTTAGGGTATGTTTTTGAACGATCAACTAACTGCAGAGTTACAGTAGTAGGGGTTATTTCTCCTAATCCAAATCTTTTGAGTATTAATAATGTCATAAGGTTAATGCTTGCACCTAAATCACATAAAACTTTCCCATAAAATCTGTCTCCAATTGCACACGGAATTGTAAAGCTACCAAGATTTTTAAGTTGTTCAAGAAGCTTTTTCTGAATTATAACACTACACTTCTCACTAAGTGCAACAGTCTCATTATCTTCAAACTTCCTTTTCCTGTTGAGAATATCTTTCATAAACTTTACATAGCTTGACATTTATTTTAAGGCTTCAATAAATGAAATATTAATTATAAGCTTCTTAAATATTTCCAGAAATTTTGAAAATTGCTTATCCAACTTCTGCTGACGAAGTCTCTGAGGAAATGGAGGTGGTGGTTTTCCTAAATCAATTTTCAGCGGAGAAATAGGTCTCTTATAATCTTTTGGAGCGTACTCTTTTGTTCTTCAATCTCGTCTCTCTCTACTTCAATTTCTTTTTGAACCCTACCTTCCAACTCTCTTCCGCTTCTAAGTTGAACGGATTTTACTTGCTATTTATTCTGGTCTTTTGGATTTGATTCAGAATTAATAGGAAGTGTTCCTTGGGATCTATTACTTAATGAATTTGCAATTTGCCCAAGTTGATTTACAATATTTCTAATTATTGCTCCTTGACTTTGTAATTGATTTCCCATTTGTAACACCACTTCTTCTATAGACAACTTCTTCTCCTTAAATTGTGTATTACTATTGATACCTGGAGGATAAGTAGATTTATAATTATTATTCCCTTGATTGTTCTAGTTTCTAAATGGGTTTACTTGGTTGTTCCCCCATTACTGATTATTACCACCCGAATTGTTATTCCAGTTAAAATTGGGATGATTCTTCCAACCTGGGTTATAATAATTTGAATATGGGTTATTCTGCTCATTATTTATGACATTGAAAGTTTCTAATGATGCTTGAGAATCTACCTATTTGGCCTAATGAATTCTCTTCAATCATGAAAATTGGTTGAGAAAAATTAATTCCAAATTGGTCTAACTTCTTTGAAATTGCAGCAACTTGATTTGCTAACATAATAAATTCATCTGATTCATGAATATTGGCCACTTTCTTAGGATTCACCCTCTTACAAGGCCATTCAAAATTATTGGTAGCCATTTCTTCAATTAAAGCATAGGCGTCATGAAATGGTTTTGACATCAATGAACCACCAGCAGCAACATCGATAATTGATCTAAGAGATCCAACTAATCAATTATAAAAAGTTTGAATTATTAACCAATCTGGTATAACATTGTGTGTACACTATATTAAGAGTTCTTTAAATCTTTCTCATTCTTTCTAAATAGATTCCTCTTCAAACTGATTAAAAGATGTAATATCATTTATAAGCTTCACAATTTTTTATGGTGGAAAATATTTAGCAAGGAATTTTTGTGTTAAATCACCCCAAGTTATGATAGATCCAGATGCTAACAAATTCAACCACATCTTAGCATTATCCCTCAGTGAGAAAGAAAATAACATAATTCTTATGACATCATCTGACACACCATCATATTTAAATGTAGCGCACAATTCTAGAAAATTGACTAGATGTAAATTTGGATCTTCAATTGGTGATCCCCCAAACTGATTATTTGATACCATTTGGATAATAGCAGGTTTAACCTCAAATGAATTAGCCACTACAGTAGGTTTTTCAATACTACAACGAAGTTTATCTATGGTAGGGCTGACATAATCTCTTAAAGGTCTAAACTCTTAATGAATTTCAGTATTTTGATCATTTTGGTTTGTCATTTCTGTAATTATTTTGGATTTTTTAAAGATTTTTAATTTTTTTGGTTTTTCTGATTTTTCTAATAGTTCTCTCTAATTCAGAATCGTAGAGCACTAATCCTTCAGAACCTGAACTACGCATACACTAACATAAAATAAAATAAAACTAAACACAAACAAAATAAAATACAATTACTTAAAGTTTAAATAAGATTTTCTAAAAATAGAAATTTGCTTTTAAATCAATAGATTCTTTACAATTTTCACTTCACTTCCCCGACAAAGGCACCAAAAACTTGATCCCGAAACTGCTTATATGGAACAATATAATAATAATTCTGATTATATTTTTCACTTATATTTTCTTATTTCACAACAAAACCAAAAACTTGATCTTGAAGAAAAATAAGAATTTAACTTTTAATTTATATATATTGGGATACTACGCAAGTATACGTATCATTATCAAATAAAATGCGAGGCAGGTGAGGAACTTCTCCGCGGATCTCTAAGGGGAAAGTTCTCCACTTTGTCATGAAATGGACTAGCAACGACGCTTTTTCAAATTTCACGACACCTCTGAGCTTTACAAAATGAGCTAATGACTTGCATTTTCTCATTTCACAAAGGCTTATTATTAGATCTTTCTAACAATACCGGAGCAAACAAAGCAAAGGGGAGCAAAAGGGGCTCCAACCCTTAGGATTTTTTGTGCTAAGGCTAGTAGTCAAATAGGATTTGCTTGTAGGGGACTTGGTTGCGTAAGAAGAATCTTAACTTAAAGGTCACCTCTAGGAAAACAAGCGATCCATCACACAGATGCATTGTCCCCCCGGCACTCGCCGACGCTCACACCCCGTGCGGACGATCGAACCTGTATGCATAGTGCCACTACAACCTACGGTTAGTTAGGAAGTAAAATTACAAAGGAGAAAAGGAGTTATACCGTCACACGGTTTGTACGAAGCCTAATGAAGTCTGTGAACTCTTTTGCACGTGGTTCAAGACTCTTGCACCCCTCCGAATGGTGACGACATTTGTTGTCCAGCAACGTCAGGATGCTTCGGCGAGGCGTTTGGTCACCGGAAAAGCAAGGCGATGAGGTGGCGGTGGTGGAATGTATGTAGCACATAACTGGCACAAGAAAAGCAAGGAAGAAAGCACGAAATCTGGGGCTTGCACTGAAATGGGACTGCTTTGTCACTCAATCAACACCAATAAGGAGGTAGGTCGGTGAGGTCTGGCCGGCAAGGAGGAATCAAAAGGGGACCGACCAAAAAAAAATTCCAAAAATGGATGGCGGCCAGCTACAAACGGAAAAGCTTAGCTGCGAAGGAGAACCCTAGCCATGTTAGATGTTCCGGTAGCCTTGAGACACGCCGACGAGGTGACCAATGGGAGGGGAGGGCTTCATCGAACGGTTGGATAAGGAGAAGGAGCTCCTACGCGTCAGGCCGTTGAGATCAGCCTCAGGAAAGGCTGTCCAGCGATAGTGGACGCTGTTGGCTTTGCTCGCCGGTGAGGGAGGTCGACGACGATGAGTTCGAGGTGACGAGGTCGGGTCTCGCGAACTCCTCTTACGATTGCGTGGGTTAGGGTTCTTTTTTTTCACAGAGGAGAGACCCTCCCTTTTATATTATAACGACAATATATATATATATATATATATATATATATATATATATATATATATATATATATATATATATATATATATATATATATATATATATATATATATATATATATATATATTACTGTAATATTATAATAATATTTATATTATTATAATTATTGTTCGCATATTCTTCACCCATACGTGTCCCGCGGCAAAGTGGATGTTCTTTCTGACTAAAGCAGACATTTCGGATGCATCCGGGCAGTTTTTTTCACCATTCGGGGTCGTCTCGACCACTTTTTTCGACTATCGGACCAAAAATGATAATTTTTATATTTTTCATTCGTTCGAAAAATTGTGTCGTAATGAACGTCCTACTTAGATGGAATTGACATTTCGGACACGCTCGCACTGTCTATTTTATCATTCGGGGTCATTTGAGGCTGCTTGGACGATCTTTTCAGTGATCGGGCTTATGAAAACAATAATTCGTGCATTTTAGGTTTGCCCGCAGAGTTGTAGAACACCGAATGTACTTTCTAAGTAAAATTGAAGTTCCAGACGTGATCGTGCAGTCCGTTTCATTGGTCGGGCTCATATGAATGGGCTCGCTAGAGATCGGGCCAATTCATGCGCATCGTGATGAATGATATTTTCCGCCCTGATCGGAGTCGTTTGGCATGCCAAATGTCAACCGGTCTTCACCTAAGCGAAAGACAAATTATAGCAAAATGACCCTGACAACGTACCCCTCAACACGCTCTGAAAGGTCTCATGTGGGTGTCAAAACTACTGGATGGCTACAGACAGGCCGTAAGCTATTCCATGTCATGCAAGTGGACACCCTACATTCATGACATCAAAAATTGATGTCAACAAAGAACCCCCAACAAGTGTGATGCGTAGTGAAGGAGCAGTTCACTTGCTGGAAGTTGCTCAATCTTTTATCAAGCCTAGGTCAGTGATGTGATTAGGCATTCTAAGCGAAAAAAGAGCAAAATACCCTAGGAAGGAAAAGCCACGAGAGCCATATCCACTCTTAGAGGAATGGTGAGGAATGCACAAGGGACTCATATACACCCCGACAACGGGTTCAGAGCCCATAGAAGCGTGACCCAGAAAAGTAGTTCAGAGGCCGTAGAGGCATGACCACGCCCTGTAGGTTCAGAGGTCGTAGAGGCATGACCTATGAATGAGTTCAAGGGCTATAGAGGCATGACTCAGAAAAGTGGTTCAGAGGCCGTAAAGGCATGACCACGCCGAGTAGGATCAGGGGNCGTAAAGGCATGACCACGCCGAGTAGGATCAGGGGTCGGAAAGACGTGATCTACGAATGAGTTCAGGGGTCATGGAGGCATGACTCAACATTGTGGTTTAGGGGCCATAAAGAGGTAACTAAAAAAATTTGTTTAGAGGCCATAGAGGCGTGACCTAGGGGTGAGTTCATAGGTTATAGAGACGTGACTCAACTTAGTGGTTCAGGGGCCGCAGGGGCATGAGCACACAACACTAAGGGGTTAAAGCCTCAAATAATTATACATCATCGATGGGACCATCAGGATACGTGTCACAGATGAGCTGAAGGCAGGTTGGATAGGGAGCCGCTTGCTACTTTATTGAGGAGTGTTGGGCTTCACATCACACATTAAGTGGTAGCAGGTTGACTAGATCAAGAAGGAATGATAGAGCGGAACTTACTTTGCATCTGAGGACTAGTCCTCATTGATCAATTAGGAAGGAGAGCGAAGAGACTCTGATCCCTTCTACGAACTAATCGAGGTGCATACCTCAACACCCACACTATGACAGTGATGAAAGATAGGAGTCTCATATCATCATCTAAGAGGTAGTAAAGGTTGGATAGGAAGCCAAATAATAAAGCTATCGAGTTCAGGGGTTGTAGAGGCATGACCCAGACTGATGGTTCAGGGGCCATAGAGGCATGACCAAGTTGGGTTAGGGATTAAATCCTTAAATATCTGCACTACACTGGTGAGGACTGCCATCGGGTCTTATGTCACTCTTTGTGAGGTAGGTAGGTTGCCTAAGGAGCCAAGCAATAAAGCAGAAATGTCAAACGACGAGAGGTTTTTATAAAAGGACTGCCTAAAGCATCGTGTGGTCCAAGAAACAACGAAGCAATCAGCTATAGCATCGAAGTTGTCAAAGACACGATGCCTTCATAATAAATCAAACTCTAGGGTTGTAGGATCCGAGGCACATTGTGAGAGTTGGCTTTGGAGCCAGTGAATCACCGTAAGACGAGACATCCTCATGAAAGAACCGATTAGAGTGTCATAGGGTTGAAGGAGCGTAACATGCTAGGTGGAGAAAGCAGTCTAGCGATCCGAGATGGCGGTGAGGCCAAACCAAGTGGTCCCCACCATATGCAACGTGAAAATATGTGAAAATAAAGCATAATACGTCTTGGGTCGAGATGTTCTTGTAATAGAGCTGACTAGTATGTTGTATGGCTCAAATAACATCAAAAAATTTGGCTATGGAACCAAAAACTCATCATGAGACAAAACATCATCATGAAATAACTGACTAGAATGTCGCATGACTCAAGAGGTACCAGATGTTGAATATATAAGGTAACTTAACTCACACATAATGAGTTTTTGTCCAACAAAAAAGTGATCGTGGTGACCCGACTCGGGATTTTAATGTAGGTCTGCAGAACACTCCGTCTGGGCACAGCTCGGCTAAGCTAAGCGTTATAGCCAATGTTACATGCCTCTTCCTGACGCGGTGATCAAAGCAACCCATTCCGCGGGGAAGAAAAAGGTGGGGTCGGATCGACGATATCTCTCCCACATGAATGTCTAGCCTTTAAGCTAAACTACCTCCATAAGAGGGTCTTAAATGCATCCGCTCAAAGCGAGTGGAACAAACATGTATTCCACATTCATAAGGATGAACGGGATGTGTTTATCAACCATACTCGCAACGAGCGGGAGTAGTAGCCTTCAAACCCTGTGTAGAGCGGATCGACGAAGAACAAGGTAAGAGAAAGGCGAGGCTTCTCCCATAAAGATTGGTGTTCACACCAAGTATAAGCCACCTGTAGGACTTCCACATTGAATTAAGATAAATACAAGATTTCTCCTACCAAAAATTGTTGTAAACTATGAATAATATATTGGCAAATCCAAGGGCATCATCATAAGCAGTTCATCTAATGAAGACATAACAAAACTCACATTCCTTAATGCTCCATAAATGTGGATTGCAAAGTACCTGTGTTTAAAGATAGCTTCCCATCAAAGTACAATGAGTACAAACAAAAGAGACTAGAAGAAATATTTCTTCAAGTATCGCTCGTTGATTGGGGCATCTGAGGAGATTCATCTGCATCTATCAGTAAGTGGGCTCCTCCTTCGTAAAATTTATCGATCACAAAAGGTCCATCCCAAGTGGGTTCAAACTTGCCATGCCTTTGACGATGAGTCCCAATTGGGCAACGTAGAACCAACACCAAATCTCCAAACATAAAGGTTCTTGGTCTCACTAATCTATCATGACCTCTGGCCATGCGGGATTGATATAGCTCGAGGTTTTTTTGAGCCTGCAGTTTAAGCCCTTTGAGGCTGTTTAGCTCTTCCAACCTGAGTTGAAATTTGTCATCATGGGTGATGTTGTTGCTTAGAGCAACCAACAACAAAGACAATTCAACTTCCAAAGGAAGGACTGCTTTGGATCCAAACGTCAAAGCGTAAGGAGTGGAGCCAGTGGGGGTACGTTATGTCATACGATATGTCTACAATGCCTCGTAGAGTCTCTCATGCCATTCCTTCTTGTTAGAATGAAGGGTTTTCCTTATGAGATTCACAAGGGTTTTATTGAATGCTTCAGCTAGACCGTTAGCTCTCAGATAGTATATCGTGGAATATCTCCAATCGATTTGATGTTGATGTGCGAATCGATTGATCTTGGTATTTTTGAAAGCCAAGCCGTTGTCGGAGATGATCCGGTGTAGCACGCCAAAATGATACATGATATTATTCCTTAGAAAATGCATCACATTTTTATCCTTGACCTACCTTAAAGGAACGGCTTCTGCCCACTTGGAAAAGTAGTCGGTGGCTGCTATTTCAAAGTGATGTCCTTCAGAGGATGGAGGTTCAATAGGCCATACAATACAGTTCCCTAAGCCTCAAAGGGCCATGATGCTACTGTTGAGTGCAGTGCATTAGGAGACTGGTGAGGTACCGAGCCAAAAACTTGGCAATGATGACACCACTTGGCATAATCTATGTAGTCAAGGGTCATCAAAGGCTAGTAATACCCAAGCCTTTTACTCTTGGCTTTCATTTTAGGGCTCAACTGATGGGACTCACACAAATCATCATGGACTTCAACCAAGATTTTCTGAATTTCATCCTTCCTAACGCACCGTAGCCACATTTGGTCAAATGAGCGTTAGTAAAGGATACCATTTAGGAGGGTAAATGAAAATGCTCTCCTTTGTATCTGAGTAGCAAGATAGTAGTCATTCGAAAGTATGCCCTACATTAGATATGTTGTGATGGCCTGGTGCCAATTGTTTGGCAACACGTCAGAAGCGGTAAGGACTACACCTTTACCTCCTAGAGGGGTCACATTTGGGGGTTCAAGAGAGATTGGTGACAAGACCCTCCTATCTTCCATCACAACTGTCATGGGATCGCCATTAGGACTTGAAAATTCCTTAGCAAGCTTAGCCAAAGCATCGGCCTTTCTATTTAGGGAACAAGAGATCCTAACTAAGGTGACATCGGGGATGTGCTATAGTAATGCCATAACTCTCTTGTGATAAATAGAGAGGTCTGGCTTGAGGACTTTGTAGGTTCCTAACACTTGGTAGATGATGAGCTATGAATCCTCGTAAACTTTGATCCTCCTTATGTTCATTTGTATGGCTAATTTGAATCCAATGATCATGGCCTCGTATTTAGCCTCATTATTCGTCTGTGGTTACGTCAAGCTATAAGAATAGGAAAGGAAGCCTCGCTCAGGAGAAACAAAAATGAGGCTGATGCCAGCCTTCACTCTCGGGAGGGACTCTGATGGGTCTTCTTTTAAGGAAGATGCTCCATCAAAATAGAGCTCCCACTCAGGGGAATCAACGAATAGTAGATGCTCGTCTGGAAAGTCATCATTAAATAGCGAGTCAGTTGGGATGGTATGTGCCGCTAGAAAATTAGCTATAGCCTGCCTTTTGATAGCTTGCTAAGGAATATACGATATATCAAATTGTGATAAGAGAATAGCCCATCCTGCCAATCGCCCGGCTAGAGCAGGGTGAGTCATCTAGTACTGCAGGGGGTTTACCCTTGAGATCAATTAAATATGGTGCGAGAGCATATAATGTCTCAATTTTTGTACTTAGAATATCAACGCCAGACAATATTTTTTGATCGGCATGTACTTCATTTCGGTCGGGATAAGGCACAAACTAAGGTAATATAAGGAACCCTTTTTCCCGTCCTTGTTAACTTGGGCCAACAAAGCTCCCACCGACTCACCAAGAGCTGCGATGTAGAGTATGAGGGGCTTCCCTAGGACAAGAGTGGGCAACACTAGTGGATTTAGGAAATAGGGCTTGATATCATCAAAAGTGTCCTGACATGCTCTATCCTAGTTAAAACATGCATTTTTCTTTACCGAAGAAGAGAAATGGCGGCAACTCCCAGAGAGATTTGAAATAAACCTCCTTATGAACATGAGTTTTCCTTGTAGGGAGCATAGTTGAGTTAAGCTTCTAGGAGGTTCCATCTTTATGATGGATTTGATTTTACTAGGGTCAATCTCTATACCCCTGTGTCAGACTATGAAGCCCAAAAACTTCCCGGAAGAGACGTCAAAAGCACATTTCAACGAGTTCATCTTTAAATCGAATTTCCTAAGGAGTTTAAAGATGGTCCTCATATCCGTAAGATGATCCTCTTCAGATCGACTCTTAACCACTACATCATCGATATAGCGTTCGACCTTGTGATGTAGCAAGTTTTTGAAGATATGAGTCATGGAACGATGATAGGTCGCCTCGAGATTTTTGAGACCGAAGGGCATAACTTTTTAACAAAAGATGCCAATGGGTGTACAAAACATTATTTGTTGTTCTTCCTACGGAGCCATCCAGATCTGGTTATATCCAGACAAGCCATCCATGAAGGAGAACATTGCATATGTTGAAATGACGTCTACCATCAACTCCAGGGTTGGTAGGGGGAATTCGTTCTTCGGGCAAGCCTTCTTCAAGTTCTGAAAGTTAATGCAAACTCGTATCTGCCCGTTCTTCTTTTAAACTGGTATAATGTTTGTGATTCAAGTGGGGTAAGAAACTTCCCTAATGAAGTTGGCTTCAATGAGCTTTTTGGTTTCTTCAATAACCTTTAACTCGATCTTAAGTTGCATCCTCCGAGGTGTTTATTTCACGGGAGTGAAACTCGGATCAATAGAGAGATTGTGGACTACAACCTTTAGAGCTAAATCAGGCATCTTAGAATAGCTCCAAGCAAGGCAGTCATGAAACTCCTTGAGAATCTCCATGATTTTGGTGGCTATGGAGGCAAACAGGAGCTTACTAATATAAGTGGGACGATGGTCATCAGTCGTGCCTAAGTTGACTTCGACCAATTTGCCCACGGTCAAAGAGACGCCATCCTCCAGCTCAAGAGGGGCGTCTTTGATTTCAACCTCCTCATCATTAGATGTTGTACCTTTGCTATCGTAAGACGAAGAGATCATCTTGCATGAGGCTTTGAGGCTCTTAGCTTTGCCCCGCCTCTTGACATATCCCAATCCAGATCTATCTTCTGGGAGTTTATCCTGCCACATAGCATTACATAATTTGGCTTGATGAACAGACCATCTTTCAGGCAGTAAACCATCATCTAAAAAATTATAAATGAGAGGCGAAAAATAATACAAAAGAGGTATATCCTTTATTTTTTCATGATCATCACATAGAGGCATTACATCAGAGTTGGTTACATGGGAGTCAACTTTGTAAAATAAGATTCCTTTCTCCTTAGCCCCAGGCCTAGGAGGTACATAAAAAGTCTTAAGATCTTCAACTATGGTAACACATCTGGTTGTCAAATCTTTGAAGTAGTCTTACGACATTGGGTTTATAGTTAGCACTTCGTCCAGCAATGCTAACTTGGTCAGGCGAGGGACAATAGTCACCAATGGCGACCTAAGAATCTCTTCATCGGAGTTTTCTAGAGTGGCACTTTACGAATATCCAAGCTCATTCATATGGAAGGCTTCTTCTACCTTAGAACTATGTCAGAATCAACACAAATTGTGACTCTAGAGGTCTGCAGAGTGGGGAGCTTTCTAGTGGACCCCGGTGTAAGTGGGATGCGTGGTCTTTCCTCCCACTTTGTCGTTTTCTTTTCTTTGATTAGGCGAGGAATAGATGGGGGAGAGTTGCGCAAACGTCTCACAGAAACTGGAAGAAGGTCATGATGCCTTGTTATTAGGAGCATAATATTCAACATTGTCATATACACCGACCTCGTTTACATAAAAGGGTTGGACATCACCTGGAATGGAAAACTCTTCTCCTCCATGCATGTACTTGATGCATTGATGGAGGGTCAAAGGTACCATCCCATGTTCGTAAATCTAGGGTTGTCCAAGCAAATCCCTAAAGGACGTATTCCCGTCAATGATGTGAAACTTGGCTTCGCTTTTGAAGTCTTCAAATTGGAGAGGAAGAGTTATGGACCCCAGGCTCTTCTTTCCCTTTTCATTGAAGCCATTCAACATGATTTTTTTGGAGCACAAGTGTCACGTGCCCAACAAGAGAAACTTCAGAGTGCGTGCATGAATGATGTTAACAAAAGGACCGTGGTTGACTAATATACAGTTTGGAGCCGTACCGTAGACTATTGCCATTATATACAAAGGGCGATTATGGTTTGCAGTGCCCAATAATAATTATTCCTAAAAAAGGTAACAGGGGCTATCTCTTATGGAAAATCTACCTCATTCATCATCTCTTCAGTGTAGTAAGCATGGAAGACTTCAGGCTCCAAAAGAGCTCTTACTAAAGTCTCCCTCAATTTAGAGGACAGAAGAAGGGCAACGTAGAAGTTTAATGATGCTTACAACTTTTTCAGGTGCGCTAGCACGTTGTAATCTACCTTGCTAGTAAGGTTTTTAGCCTCTTTACTTTAGGCATGAGCTTCAGGGGGGTCATCTACCTCCTAGGTGACAATCTTTTTATCTCATCTGAGTGAGGTCACTCTCAAAGAGACATGCCAAGGGAGCGGACTCTTTGGAAGAGACATGAGAGAGAGACATCTCACCTACATCTTCAGAGACAGGAGGGAAACAATGGATATTGATCCTTTTCTTTGCTAAAAACATCTACGTTGAAACCATGAGTGCTAACCACAAACACGGACAAATACTCATGAACCTCTTTCTTCATTGCTTCATTAGTAGTACAAAATGCTTCAGAGGGAACTGGCTCCTGCTCTAAGTTCATACCAGCAAAAAAAAGAAAAGGGAGTACATTAACAACATAGACTGTAGTAGGAGTAGTAGTGGAAGTAGCTGGAACGAATGTAACGACTTTGGTTGATCCTCATGCAGAAGGCTTCTCCGGGTACGACTCTGGGATTTTTATCTCTTCTACTTGATAGCGGGCTTCAATCCAATTTTTGAAAACATAACAATCCTCAAGTACATGGCCCAAGTGCCTATGGTAGGAACAGTAGTTAGGCTCATGAACCTTGTCTGCTTCTTCTGGTTTCCTTGGATTGAGAAGCTGCATCCCCTGTTTGAGGAGATTCTTGAAGATCCTTTTGAGTAATCTCTTTTGAAAGAATATGAATGGGATTTCTTCTGATCTGAGGCCTGGCCCTTCCACTTTTGAGAAGAGGGGTGAGCTTACTCGACGGATAGGATGAGCCTTTTTAGCCTATCATCGATTGTCGTCAAAGCTAAACTCTCCTTTGTCCTTCTTAAAGGGAGGGCTGAAAAAGGGCTTTTACCTTTAGCTCTATCATCTAATGTTAAAACTAATGATTTTGCATTGTTTTGCAGGCTAGCTACCCTTTCTATCAAGACTTCAAAGGTTTTTATGGGAGTGATCTTGAGAAAAACAGAGATTGGGCCCATAATTTTACCCATGAAAAGTGCAACAGCATGCTGCTCCTGAAGGAGTGGTTCGCACTTCATACTCATGTTGTGCCACTGGATAAAGAAATTGATTAAGGGCTCATTGTTATCCTAGCACACTAAAATTAAATCATTTAAGGTGACTCAATGATGTGCACCAACAAAGCATGTCACGAATGCACCTTTTGGCTCAGGGAACGTTCTGAAGGTGTTGTTTGGTAAATCAACATACCATTCAAAAGCAAATCTTCCCAAACTAGTAACAAAGAGGCGAAGGAGAAGAGTGTCATTACTCCCAATGTTGCAACACAACACATGAATTTGAGCAATGTGTTGGCCAGGATTCCCCACTCCATCAAAAAGTTTGAAAAGCGGAGAGACAAATCCTAGAGGTTATGGTATATAGTCGTATGCCTCGGGGTAGGGTCTATCTTGACGTACTATGGCCTCTCCCTACTGAGCTGCCAGGGTAGCTTTTATTTTTGCATCTATTAAAGATTGTAGATGCGAGTTAGATTGTGCTTGCTCATTTTGAGCAATATTAGAAGAGGTAACATGAACAAGTCTTGCCGGTTCAAGCAGCATGACGGGCATCACTAAACGTGTCTACACCTATTTCGGAGGTGGAGGCTACATCGAAACTAGCCCGGTCGGCCTGTAATGTAGCGATTTGTGCAGTGAGGATTGCTATCTGGCTCTGTAAAAGGGCGATAGTTTCTTTGTGAGTGGGGCCCCCTTGATCAATCACAAGGGTGTTCTAAACCTTTACGGGGTCATGACAATTAGTCTCTTGGAGAACATGTGATGGATCATCGGTAGAGGATCTTTGACCCCGAGTGGTCACTACAAAAACATTATGTTTTGCCATCTCAAAATCATGAAGCTCCTCTTCGAGGAGGTTGTCAAGAACATCAGAGAATCCATTAAACATGTTTTCCTAAAAATCAAACTCGGGTCCACCCTTGGGGTTATCCCGAGGTAGCTCTAAGTTGCGATCAATTGGAAGAGAGACTTGTCCCGAAACCAAGACATTAGCCCCCGTAACGGGAGGTGAAACTGCAAGAGGTACAATAATGGAGCTATTTCGGGTCCATCTCCTATCAGGTGGGCGATAGCCCTTTCTCAAATACGAATGTGAGGAGTATCGGCGGGGGTGCACCCCAGATCTCACATCTCTACCAAAAACAGTAGTAGGAGACTGACTCAAAGTAGAAGAACAGTAAGAAAACAAACCTTTATTTTTTTTATCATTAATGGAAGGAGGTACAGTAAGAGTTGTGGCCATCACCTCTATAGAAGTGGTGGTAAAAGGAACATAACCAAGCTTTGGGATAGCCCCATCAAACTCCATATTCAAAGCCTCTAAGGACTCTTAAATGGGCTCAATGGTCTGTACTACGGAGCGCAAGGACCCCAAACTCATAGCGGACCGACTGGCGGACCCCGGTCTCCTTATACGAGGATTTTGTGGGCTAGAAGCTATGGAGAGTTGCTCCATGACCCGTTCGGACGTCTCTGAAACCTGAGCTACAAGCTTCTCCCTAGTGACTGGACCCTGTCCTATCATGGAGGTAACTACTTAAGCGATTTCCTTTGCCAGAAAATTCATAGCAGCATGATCAAAGTGGACAGTGGGTTACAAAGAACTCGTGCATGAGACGGGGATTGCCTCCTAGCAATTCTAGTAGGAACTTAGTTTACGCAACAAGAAAGAACATCAAATTAATTCTCACCCAGGGGAATCGAGACTCTACCTAGGCTGGAACTGAAATAGTAGGAAGGACATGTTGTTGGATCTGTAACAACCTATTTCTGGTCCTCCAGGCCCTCCTGCCCAACTTTAGACTGGAAGCAGCCCTAGAGGGACTCGGGGCGACAGACACCAGATCAACAACCGGGACAACAGTAGCGACAATAGTGCCACGTAAAGACTCCCTGCTGAAGGCAGGGACAACAGTGAAAAAATGGTGGAACAACCGGACAACCTAAAGAAGACTGAAGCACGCTGCAACACCTCGCCATCGGGCACTAGCCTCTTCTTCACAGAAGAGGCAGGCTCGACGCAAGCTACCGCAGTCAGAACAACTCGACATGCATGACTCCCCTTTTGAGGGGGAAGGCACAGAGCAGATGCCTTAGCAGGCATAGGATTATCTATGGTAATCTGAACAGGGTGCTGGAAAGAACCAAAGGTGATAGTGCCCTCGGGAGCACTGAAAACACTTGGGGAAAAGGAAACTATGTTTCCCCTAGTAGTAGCAATCGTAACCATCTTTTCACTCGTCATGTTTGTTAAGCAGAAAGAGATAACAATTACAAAAAAAAGGGTCAAAGAAAAAGTAATCAAAATAAAGTACAACGACATTGATGCATACGAAAATGCAGCGACCGGCCTGCCGGGGGTAAAAAAAGGACGGAAGTGCTCCAAGTTGCTAACCATAGAAACTAAAACACGAATATGAAATCCAAGGGCTAACTAGACATAACAGTGGCAATTCGACGAGAAAGAAGCCAGGTCATCAAAAAGGCAAGCCGAACCCCTTCGGAAGGAGAGAACACACTATACTTGACAGCTCCACAGAACAAGCACATACACCCGAATAGACAACTCCACATGAAATGGGGTAGATTCTTCCCCATAAGAGTTTTCATTCTTGTGGACACATTAGAATTCGCAAGAGCAAAACTTCTGCGGTGAAGAGAAAGCTTCATCCCCAACAGAGTCTCCATTCTATTTTCGTTTGTTTTTCTCTCTTTTATTTTAGAAGGAGTCGTCAGCTTGTCGATCATCGTATACGTCCATTTTTCAAATAAATCTCTCTCCTGAATCAGATCAGCAATTTTAAAAGGAGAGGAACTAGATAAGAAAGGACATACGACAAAGCAAAAAATAAAAGAAAACACGAAACGTAGAGAGCCTACGTGTGGGAAACCTCACAATGATATGTTAAGAGTGTTCACCCAAACAAGAATGAGCGAAATCACCTTAAACTGATATCTGCAAAAGAATACCTATGTGTACTACCTAACACTAGAGAGTCAGGTGTGTGCGTGTTCTGGGGCAATGAGTGCTTCTAAGGGGACGTATCCCACTTAATTAGTTAAATCTTGGGGGTTGCCCAAAAAAACTCTTGATCCAAAGTGGGTTTTGCTTACCTGAAGAATAACAACTAGCACAGGGTCAATAAGAGAGGTTATCTCGTAAGGGAAGTGTCTCGATGCTTCAAGGCTCTCGCTAAACCACGAGGCAAAAAGTGAGTCTCTCGTGGTCCCCACATGGATAGCGGACTTGTCAACATAGAAAACCTACGAAATAACCATATCATCCCGACGGGTTGCCCGATACATCAAAGCACATCCGAACTGTAAGGGCAGAGGACAAATAGTCGTATCCCAAACGGGCGGCAGCTCATCGGTCATCAGGCCGTCAGAATGATGCCAAAGAGGGAAAAAGAAGAGATAAGGCTCAATAAGGGTAGTCAAAAGGTAGGGAAGAGTAGTCCTAAGAGGTAGAGTTAGCCAGGTTGGGGTACCACAGACCCATCATCCCAACTCACTAGAAACCTAAGCCTAAATGATCGTGAAGGTAGTCAACCCAATACAATCTAGGATCCCAGTTCAACAATCCGTGAATTGCACCGTCCATGTGAATCTCGGTAACTCTAAGGTCAAAGGAATGAAACTCTATCCTATGACTATCGGTTGGAACTTCAAGAGGTAGGACTTATACCTGCCAAAGTGGCGAGGATGCCTTAGGAAAGAAAAGAAAGTGAAAGTTCAGCTACAAAGCTGGAAACACTCCAAACAAAAGGCCTTACACCCCATCTTGGTTGAGGAGCCTTCTAACACCTTAAGCGCACTAGACAACCACCTAAAATTAGGTATGTTGGGATAGTCAGGTTGAAGATGCACGGGGGCTCTTCCTCGGGACATGAAAATATGAATGCAGTTATCTAGAGCGGACCTTAAGTATTGTGGAGGCCCTATTAATATATGCATGAAAGTAAATGTTGCAATTTTTATATCCTGAATATTTTAATCCTAAATTTTAATTATCTTGAATGTTTTATGTAGGATTTTTAAGTAGGAAAAATAGGAATTTAAGTCCAAATGAGGCTATGTTACATCGTGAAATCCTAGATACACAGAAAGAAATAATATAAAATGCTCCAACATGCAAAGACACATGAGAAGAGAAAGAGAAAGAAAACACCCCAAAAGAATATATAAACAGGCCAAACACTGTTGGACTGACAACATAATCCAGTGAAAGCAGTAAAAACGATCGGACTCCACATATACATGCCCGGTCCTAAATTTATATAAGAATGTAAAATTCAGACTTAAGGTACGAGACACGAGTTACTGGTCCTGGTCCTCGTCACATGGTTCGATGCATCATTTGCCTCAAAACACGTGCTCGTACCTTATTCCCGATATAGACTCTCCTAGGACTTTATCAAATACATTTGAAAAAGAAAATAAAGACTCAACCTGTAGAAAAAAAATGTTAGGGGGCACGCCATTCATCACAAAATAACAAGCTGTGCCTTATAATTGGGGAAGCTAAAGAGCACCTGTAAGCACATGATTAGAAATCATTACATGCCCCACATAATAGCCTTGTGTGAGTGTGTATAAATAGGCACGACACCTACAAAAAATTACCCTAACATACTATCACACACAAAAGAGCATACAAGAACAACGAAAAAGAAAGAAGGTGACACATGACAAACACAACAATAGCCAGAGGTGTCGAAAAATACTACCTAGCACCCTAAATCCTATTCTAGCACACCATCTGATGAAACATGCGTTAACCTAATATCTAAGTGCGGGGTGAGTACGGGTGTAGTATTACATTGATGGGTCGCCTTACTGACCCTATCTTAAGGATCCAATGGATCTAACAGGTGTCAAGAAGGGAGGTGGAAAAAGTTAGATCTGTTGGATTCTTAGCACATTCATACTCATGTCAGTCCCGATGACAACTCGCATTGCTCATCGAGATCATCCCGATGAGCAATGCTCATTAAGGCATCACGACCAACACATGAGTCACTCTCCTAAGGGGTTTGGCTCACTATCCATGTGAACATCCAAATGCAAATGAATAATCAAAACATATAAGCGATGAGTGCACCATGGGCCAGGGACTCGAACAGAGGTGGGTGTACCATAGTGGCAGCGGTCCCATGAGGTATACGAAGCGGTAATGACCCAACAAGATGGGCATGCCATGGTGACAGTGGCTTGAAGAGGATAGCATGCCGTGGTGGCAGTGACCATAAGAGGTGTGTCGATAGGGTGGTGACCTGTAAAGGGTATACGTGCCTTGGCGGCAGGGGCCCGAAGAGAATGTGCAATTCAAACATTTGACCATAATCGTGCAAACATATAGATGCAAGACGAGATACAATAATGCAATCATATATATGCACTACAATATGCAAAAATGCAAACACACATACAAGGCAGTATGGTGGTGCAAGTAATTGGTCAACCAGATCAAGGCATTTGGTCGAGCCAGAATGTCATGCCAACCAGCTCAGGAGAGCCTACTGAAGTGAAGTGAAATGCTCGTCGGGCCGGTGCAGCTGGTCTGAGCGAAGTAAAGAGCTCGCTGGGCCTCGGCGGTCATACAGAGCGAAGTTAGACATTCACAGAGCCGGGGCGACCGATTTTGGCAAAGTGAAAAGCTCACGGGCTAGGGTGGCAGGACGGAGCAAAATGAAAAGCTCATCGGGTCGGGGCGGCCGGTTAAGGTGAAGTGAAAAGCTCATCGGGCCGAGGTGACCAAACGAAGCAAAATGAAATGTTCGCCGGGTCGGGATAGCCAGTCGAGGCAAAGTGAAAAGCTTGTTGGACCGAGGCGACCGGTTCAGAATGAAGTGAAAAGCTCATCGAGCCAAGGTGACCAGACGAAGCAAAGTGAAATGCTCGTCGGGCCGGGGCAGCCGGTTAAGGCGAAGTGAAAAGCTCGCCTGGCTGGGGGGGCCGGTCAGAGTGAATTGAAAAGCTTGCCAGCCCAAGCCGACCAGTTAGAGTGAAGTGAAACGCTCGCCGGGTCAGGGCAGAATTGAAAAGCTCAACGGGCTGGGGCGGCCGATCGGAGCGAAGTGAAAAGCTCGTCGGGTTGGGGCAGTCTGTTGAAGCAAAGTGAAACACTCGCTGTGCAAGGGCTACCAATTAGAGCCAAGTGAAATGCCACATGAAATGGAAAATGTAAAACATGCAAACATCCACATGTAATAGGGAGTCATCCCCGTGCTAACGACCTCATTGAGAAAGCTAGGGTCAACATATAAAAAAATAGTGATTGCTGCCTTTGCTTTGGTAGGCAGGTGAGGAACTTCTCCCCTGATCTTCAAGGAGAATGTTCTCTACCTTGTCGTGAAATGGGCTAGAGACGACGCTTTTTCAGATTTCACGACACCTCTGAGCTTTAAAAATAGAGCTAATGACTCACATTTTCTCATTTTGTAAAGACTTATTATTTGATCTTTCTAACAAGACCGAAGCAAACAAAGCAAAGGGGAGCAAAAGGGGCTCCAACCCTCAGGATATTTTGTGCTAAGGCTAGCAGTCAAATAGGATTGCTCCGCTATCGTAGGGGACTTGGTTGCGTAAGGAAAATCTTAAACTAAAGGCCACATCTAGAAAAACAAGCGATCCATCACATAGATGAGTCGTTACGCCGGCACTTGCCTACGCATGCACCCCGTGCGGGCGATCGAAACCGAACGCCTAATGCCACTACAACCTAGGGCTAGCTAGGAAGTAAAAGTACAAAGGAGAAAAAAAGTTATATCGTGGTGCGGTTTGCACAAAGCTCAATGAATTACGGGAACTTTTTTTCATGAGGTCCAAGACTCTTGCACCCATCCGAATGGCGATGAGGTTCGCTGTCCAGGAACGTCGGGATGCTTCGATGAGGCATTTGGTCGCCAAAAAAGCGAGGCAACGAGGTGGTGGTCGTGGAGCGCCAATAGCATGCAATTGGCACAAGAAAAGCAAGGAAGAAAGCATGAAATCTGGGGCTATGCACTGGAATGAGAATGCTTGATCACGCAATCGACGCCAACAAGGAGGTAGGCTGATGAGGTGTGGCCGACGAGGAGGAGAAATCAAAAGGGGACCGGTCCGAAAAAAAAAATTCCAAAAATGGACGACGGCCAACTACAAACAAAAAAACTCAGGAGCGGATGAGAACCCTGGTGAGGTCAGCTATTCCGACGACCAAGAGACGCCGACGAGGTGGCTGACGAGAGGGGAGGGCTTCGGCGTGGGGTTGGCCAAGGAAGAGAAGCTGACGCGTCTGGCCAACGAGATCTGCCTTGGGAAAGGGTATCCGAAGAAGGTGGACACTGGCAGCTTTGTTTACCGGTGAGGGAGGTGGGCCACGACGAGTTGGGGCGACGAGGCTGGGTCTGGTGAACTCCTCTGGCGGCTGCGTGTGTTAGGTTTTTTTTTTTTTCACGGAGGAGGGACCATCCCTTTTATATTATAACGATAATATATATATTATAAATTATACTATATTACAATAATAATATTTATATTATTAAAATTATCGTTCATGTAATCATCAGCCGTATGCGTCCTCGCGACAAAGTGGATATCCTTTCTGCTAAAGTTGACGTTCCGGACGCACTCGCGCAGTCTTTTTCACCATTCGGGGTCGTCCGGACAAGTTTTTTCGACTATTGGACCAAAAATGATAATTTTCATATTTTTAATTTGTTTGCAAAATTGTGTCATAACGAATGTCCTACATAGATGGAATCGACATTGCAGACACGCTCGCGTGGTCTGTTTTGTCATTCGGGGTCGTTTGAGGCAGCTCAAACCACCTTTTCAGCGATCGGGCTAAAAAACAATAATTCTCGCATTTTAGGTTTGCCTGTAGAGTCGTCGCAAACTGAATGTCATTTTTAAGTGAAATTGACATCTCGGATGTTATCACGCAGTCTGCTTCGTTGGTCGAGCTCATCTGAATGGGCTCTCTAGAGATCAAGCCAATTCGACCCAATTTTGCCTGTGGCACGATGAATAATATTTTCTGCCCTGATTAGAGTCATTCAGCGTGCCAAATACGAACTGGCCTTCACCTAAGTGAAAGTCAAAGTTTAGCAAAATGACCCTAGCGACGTGCCTCTCAACACATGTCAAAAGGTCTCAGGTGGGTATCTAAACTATCGGATGGGTACAGACTGGCCGTAAGCTATCCCGAGTCATGTAAATTGACACCCTACATTTGTGACATCAAAAATTGATGCCAACATCAATATTTTAAAGATTTTGATTAGGAGAAATATCCCATACTACTGTAACTTTGTAGTTAGCAGACTATTTAATAATATATCCTAAAGGAGTTATAGAAAATGTCTTAGTAAAAGTGGATCAATTTATCTTTCCTGTTGATTTCATTGTGCTAGATATGGAGGAAGATAAGGAAATACTTATCATTTTGGTGAGACCTTTCCTAGCTATAAGAAGAACAATGATAGATGTGCAGAAAGGGAATTTAATTATGAGTGACAATGATCAAACAGTTACGTTTAATAGTTCTAAATCAATGAAATATCCTGCAAAAGGTAAAGATTATGAATGTTATATAATGGACGTGTTAAGATATCTAAGTGAATGCCACTTCAAAATAAATTAAGAAGAGGAATTGGAAATGAAATAGTTGGAACATGAGTAAGAAGAAGAATTAGATCAATGTGAAGATTTTTATATGGAAGACTCAAACTATATTCAAGAAAGTTTTAAAGTCTTGGACAAGAGAAAAAAAGGATACATCTTTTGCCCATCAATTGAAAAATCTTATGAGCTTGAGTTAAAGTTACTTCCTGAACATTTGAAGTATGCCTGTTTAAGTGATTCCTCAACCTTACCTGTTAAAATTTCCTCAAACTTAACTATAGAAGAAGCAACGAGTTTGATGAAAACCTTGAAGAGTTATAATAAAGCTTTTGGATGGACAATTGTTGATATAAAATGAATCAGTCCTTCAATTTGTATGCATAGAATTCAAATGAAAGAAAACTGCAAACCTAGGGCTGATCCTCAAAGGAGATTAAATCCTATTATGAAATAAGTTGTTAAGAAAGAGATTTTATAGTGGTTAGATGTTGGAGTTATCTATCTGATCCCAAATTTTTTATATGTAAGGATTTATGAAGTTGTTACCACTACAACGCCAAAAACTTGATCCTTGTATAAAAAGTAAGTTGTGTAAAATATATATAATTATAGGCAATTAATAAATGGGATTTTATGCAAGTATATATATCATTATCAAGTAAAAAATGACTTTCTATTTAAGCCCCAAATATCAATCCCACAAGGAAGGTGTAAATTGGCAATTATAAGTTTTACTAGGAAATTTATAGAAAATCAAACGAAATCACTGTCACTAATTTCGAATTTTGAGATGTTATCAAAACTAAAGTACTTAACTATTAGCAAAACATAAATGCAAAGTTTAAAAGGTAAATACTAATCTACTAATCATGTTTATGTAATGAATATTTCTTATGTGAAGCATCATTCCCACTACAATGAGGTTCTAGTGAAATGAGATGAGATAAATGTTTATAATATGTGTTGTTCCAAATAGGGGCAATTATAATTTTCTACCTTGATACATTACATAGAAAATCATTGGCTAATCCTTGGTTTAGTCCCTAAATCTGAGGCTAGGCTAGAAGGATACTAGCTCCCACTCCAGAGCTCCCACTTCCCTTCACCTGAAGGCTAACTCTTGCTTTAGTTTTTAAACACTAAGATCGAATTGGGGATTTTAGTCTGTCACCCTAAGGAATTTTCAATTCTACAATTAACAAAGAATATTTCCCATTTGTGCTTAATTTCACGAAAGAATTTCTCCTCCATGAAATCAAATGTGACCTCACTCTATTGTAGAACTCATACTCCATTTCCCGGATCATATGTTCAATTGGTCAGATCAAAATGTAAATTAAGTTTGGAGTTGAGAAATCATTACAATTTATTTTATATGTTAATATTGGCACATCATATTATCGCTTCATTCCACCATATCTCAAAGTAGGGAGAAAGATAGAGAGAACTACTTAGACGTCATGAGAAAGACACAACAAAACACAAATTTCATATATAAAATAAAGTTCATACAACACTAATAAACAAACAAAACTTATCAGAAACTCTTTCTCAAAGCAAATCCCTTGTAGCCTTTCCTTAGAAATGTAGGAAGAAGATTTCTCTCACTTTTCTCTTTCTCCAACACTCTTACAGAAAACTTCACACTAAATCTCACCACACAAACTCTAAACTATAAACAAAAAATCACTAATGGACTCCAATATGGTGGTGGAATGAAAATGGATTATGAAGAATGACAAAAATGGAGTGTGGTGGAACGTCTTGGAGCAAAAAAAAGTTCATTTCCTGATGAATTTTGGCCCTAAATAAAGCCCAAGGTCGGTTCTCTAAGAGGTGCCTCAAAAAACTCTTCAAAAATCATCCAAATACATCAAAACTTTTAGAAACGACGGCTGAACCGCCTTTGGCGTTGTCGGTGCTGAGTAAAAATTTCAGCTATTCTGTTGTTCTGCGCGGTGGGTGCTGAGTACTTCTTCAAAAACATCATTTTGACTCCAAATTCCATCATTTTTTATTTAAGTCCTAAAAATCAAGAACTTACAAGAAAACATCAAAATACCTTCCATTAAGGTGCAATATCACCAAAAATAAGTATAAAAAATGGGTCTAAAAATGCACATATTTTTAGTGTATCAAAATCTCTCAAACTTACATGTTACTTGTCATCAAGTAATTCCTCTACCACATAAAAATATGACTTATGATAAAGAATTTAACTTCTAGACTTCCATATTTAAGTTCCTAAACATAAAAAATAACTTAAGAAAAATTCAATGATTTTGAACTTCACTGTCCTCTTCTTAAAGTTAAAAACTTTTTACATTTCTTCACTTAACAAATTTATATTAACTTAAAATTTACATAAAGTTTAATTCTTTTCTTTTTACATGAATCTTTTAAGATTTTTAATACTTCAAAAATACAATTTCCTTTACTTAAAATAGAAAAACATAGTCTTATTCTCTTTTACCAAATATCGTAGTTTCTAGAATTAACTTTTATTATTGAAAAAGTTTTACTTAAATTTACTATATAGTTAGAAACATAAATATAGTTATCCAAAGTTAACCCCTAATACCAAAGGTCATGTTAAATTTAAATTTTTGAAAATATAGTTTAGTGAGGACAAATAAAATTAAGTTCTCTGTTTTTTTTTAAATAATTTTTCTCCCCCCCCCCAAACTTAATTTTTTTTTAAAAGATTTACATGAAGAACTTTAAAAATAAAAGGGTGAAAGAAAGCATTAAATACATAAAGAAAATTCATACATGTTGAAGATTCTGATTTTTATAAATAAATTCTGAAATACTGCAGGTACTAATATGAAAACTACAAGGCTTAAAACATTAAATTGCACATAATATATGTGTGTGTGTATATATATATATATATATATATATATATATATATATATATATATATATATATATATATATATATATATATAATTTGTTGAGAAAGAGTTAATTACAATACATATAACCAAGTGTTGACCTAACAACAGAATTAAACTAAAATTTAAAAATGAAAACAATTTTACACATTACAGTTTCACATTACAACCTGACAACAGAGTCTCAACAATATCACAAAACAAATAATTCAATCACAAAGTACAACACAAACAAATAAACAAACAAAAAGATCACCAGTCATCATCTTCTTCATCATTAACATCTAACTTCTGCTGCTAATATGGAGTATAAACAGGGTGAATAGGGAACTGAACTGTATGATCACCCCTCAGGTGTTTTACTAAAGCATCATCATAAGCAACATCAAATCAGATCATTTGTATGAGCATTTTTGACCTCCACGTTCTGCATCCTATGATCCATCCTCAAAATATCTCCCTGTTGAATCATCATTTGGTCCAATAACTCCCTATTACTGGGGTCACTTGAAGTAGGCTCACTAAAATTAGGGGTACTAGAAGTAGAAGGAATATCCCTAGCCTTACTTCTAGATCTCCAATCAACATGGGACTCATAAGTCTTAATGTTTGCAGACACAATCGGTCTCTGAGGCTCAATCCTCTCCTCATTAGGTATGAAATCAACACCTACATGCTCATAAAGTGTATAAATGAGAGCAGGGTGTGTCAATCCATCAGTGGTATCTCCCAGAGCAATAGATCGAGTGTTCATATAAATGATAGAGCCTACATTTATATCCGTCACTTACTGAATATAGTAGTTCAGGATGGCTCTATCCTTGGTCACTTCACTATGATGGTTTGTTGGAATCATCCTCCTAGAAATAAAATAATGTCAGGCCTTAGATACTACATTTAACATAGAAAGGGGGAAGTTTACTTTAACTCCATTCTTTACTTTCCAAGCCCCTTTCTCACCTGTCAGAAAAGAAATAACCTCATCTAAGGCCTCATTTGTGAAAGAAAATGAATGATACCGACATCTATAAATATCTTCTAACTGATAAAACTCATTTATTTTTCTTGGAGTAAACTCCACCATTTTTCCTTAAAAAAAAACAAAATCATCAGAAGCCTCCGGAAACTTGGCATAAAATTACATAACTATCCCAACTATCGCATTGGTAGTAAAATAACACAAGTTTTCCCACTGCCGAGCAATAATCAATCGTTCTACTTCTCCTCTCAAATTTTTGAAACCTCGATCCGAAATCACTTTCTTATTTTCTCGAAGATTATGAAATCGAGCACTAGCTTTAAAGCTAACAAACTTTTGCTCGTAATATTCTATTTTTCTTTTGCTCGGTCTAGGTGCCATAGGAAACCTAAAAAAAATTGATAAAAATCTCAATAAATTCCAAAATTCCAAAAATCAAAATGTAAAGCACTTTAAACTTAAATCCACTTAGAAGTTTTTCACCAAAAAATTTTCTCAAAGTCTCTAAAAAA
>NEWO01000759.1:72434-85031 GCA_003013225.1 Phalaenopsis aphrodite | reverse complement strand
GGCTTCACCAATTCAAATCACCATTTCACAAATCTCAAGACAAGGAGAAAGAAAGAGAAAACTACTTAGATCTCATGGGAAAAACACAACTAAACTCAAAATTCATATATAAAATCAAAGTCATACAAAGTACAACAATAAATAAACTTATCTCTAATTTCTCTCCAAGAAAACTAATCGAATTTCCTCTGAATCTCTTCTTTTCTTTACAACACACAAAATTCCTCTTCAAAGCGGCAAGAAGGAAGAAATCTCTTGCTTTCCCTCTACTCTTACAATCTCTCAAAGAATTCCTCACAATTTAGACTCTCTACACTTTTTTCACACTTCAATTTGGAGTCTTCCCTCCTTATTTTTGGCAAAAGTCTTCTTTTTAAAGATGTGGATGAGCTTTCCAAAGAGTTGCCGAAGCACCCTTCCAAAATTTGTCCTCATCCAATGCCTAGTTGGGCATAACTGCTGAGCTCGCCGTCGGCGGCTCGAGGGCGCCGTCGGCGGGCCTTCTAAGTGAATTAATTCTGGAGTCTAAAGAAAATCTCGTCGTCGGCGTCGTTGGACTCGCCGTTGCCGCCCTAGTTCAAATCTTCATATTTTGGTCCTTTTTGCTCCAAATTCACACATTTTTGCATAATTTTGCTCCAATGACCCTAATTCTTCATTCTTGCAACAAAACATCAAAAATACCTTTCTTTAAAATGCAATATCATCAAAAATAGTAAAATTGGTATGAAAATCTCAGCATATTTTCCTTTGGTCATTGACACAAAACTATACACATAATCAAAGTTCAGAATTCTAAAGCAAAAACAAATCAAACCAAATCAATCAAATCCACACAATTACAACAAATACATAAATATTCTTAAGCAAGTAGAGAATCCAAAGTCTTCAGTCATTCCACTTCATCTCCAGAGCTTTCACCTTCTCTAATATCTCTCATGGATTAGTAATGAACATATATGTTGTAGAAGGATCAGTATGGAAATTGATCTGTCAAATTTTCTTCAATCCACCCATTTTCTTTAAACATCTGAACTAATCCTGCTTCAAAAATTCCAGTATGATCAAAATTTTCTTTCATTCTCTAATCAAGGAGATCAAAAAGGTACTTAAGATCTCCCACTGCATTCATAATACTCTGAAGTTCCTTTTCAATTCACTTCAATTTCTTCTCCAAAACAAGAGTGAACTTCCTACTGTTGGTGGTATTAATGGAGTTAAAGCATGTCAATAATTATCCATAATAGTACTTAGTGCTTCATTTGCATTACCAACATACTGATCATCAATAGGGATCATGGGCTCTCATGGTAGTAAATTTTTTTATAACTTTCATATGACACTTAGGATTGACTGCAAATCAGAAAAATTATAGAATGATGTCCAAATCCATAAATTGGCCCATTCATAATGATCTCATAACAGATTTAAATATGATTGGTCCTATATCAATAGGTTTTTCCATTTGAATACAGTAGTTTAAAATAGCACTTTCCTTCGTGACTCTACTAATCTTCATAGTAGGGAGTAATTTTGCATAAATAAAGAAATGCCACCGCTTCAAAATTGGACTAAGTGATGAAGCAGGAAAACTAATATATCCTTCATCAATTACTTTCCATATATCACTTTCATCCATCAAAAAATTATAAACATTCTGCATCAAATCTTGCATAGGAATGAAATTTGTATAATGACATATTAGAACATTTTCTATCATATAAAATTCATTAATCCTCGCAGGAGTAAATGGTTAGACTTACCTCGTACGGAGACAACTCCTTGGGTAATTCCATATAGATTTGCATAGAACTCCTTCACTACAGGGACAACAACCACAGTGGTAGTGTAACACAAAACTTCCCATCGCCTTTACAAAATGATCTTTTCAACCAGAGCACTTGGATTGATCAATCCATGATTAACAAATCCTCTTTCCTTGATCAATCTCTTCTTTATAATAACTTTATCGTATAATCTCTGCGCGTCAAAAACTAATAAAATTTCTTCTATTGAAAACTTCATACCTTGAAGTATTTATGGAATTGAAAGCCATGGAATCCGAAAATGAGAAGTTTCTAGGCATCCTAGAAAGTTTTTAGGACTTTAAAAACATCTCTCGGGTGTTATTATGGAGCGAAATCCCGCCAAAGTCCACCAAAAGTTGTTTGAACCGTCAAACCGCTCTCGGCACCGTCGGCTCTCCCGATTGGCGCTACCAGCACTGAGGTCCGTTTCTTGGGTGCCATCAGCGCCAATTCTGGCACCAGTGGCCAAAATTTTGTGACTTTCATTTTATGTTCAATTTAATTCCAACTTTTTCTCCAATACCAATATTTGACTTAATTTATAATAAATGCAATTGTGTAGGAGTATTATCTACTAATATATAAGACACTTATCAAACAAAATAGTAATACATAGACATATATGTATGGGTTGCCTCCCACAAAACGCTTGTTTTAATGTCGTTAGCCCAACACACCATTTATTTAGTTGGGTTGACTTAACATTAAAACTTCTTTAAATTGAGGTATATGCCATTCATAATAATGTTTCAGGAGATGCCCATTAACTTTAAATACATTTCCAGTGTTAGGATCTTTAATAACAACAGTTCCATAATGATATACTTTAAGTTTTTTTGGAAACAATCTCAATCTTGCATTATACTTTAAATTAAGGTATATGCCATTCATAATAACAACAGTTCCTAACCATCTGGATTTTAGTTTTCCTGGAAACAATTTCAATCTTGTATTATATAATAGAACTTCATGTCCAGGTTCAAATTTTTTCTGAATAATCTTCCGATCATGCCATATTTTCATTTTTTCTTTATAGATTTTTGCATTATCATATTCTTCATTTTTATTTTCTCAAGTTCATTGAGTTGTAATAATCTTTTCTCACCGACATCTTTTAGATTAAAATTAAATTCCTTAATAGCCCAAAATGCTTTATGCTCTAATTCTACTAGTGAGTGGCATATTTTTCCAAATATCTGTTTGTATGGGGACATCTTATAGAAGTCCTATAAGCAGTTCTATATGTCCATAATGCAGTATCTAGTCTAGTAGACCAATCCAATTTATAAAGATTTACAGTTTTTTATAAAATACATTTAATTTCACGATTTGATATCTCTATTAGACCACTAGTCTAAGGATGATAAGCAGTAGAGAATTTATGCATAATATCAGATTTCTTAATTAATTTTTTTATTCTCTTAATCCTAAAATGAGATCCTCCATTAGTAATAATTACTCTCGGAATTCCATATCTTGTAAAAATAATTTTAAATAAAAATTTAGAAACACTCTGAGCATCACATCTGGGTAAAACAATAGCTTGAATCCATTTGGACATATAATCAATAGTAAGTAATATATATAAGTTTTCAAATGAAGGCATAAATGGTCCCAAAAAATCTAATCCCCACACATAAAAAATTTCAACTTCCAATGTGTAATTTAGAGGTATTTCATTTCTTCTATAAATATTCCTACTCATTGACAACTATAACACATTGTAATATATTCATTAACATATTTAAAAATAGTAGGCCAATAAAACCCAACTTGCAAAATCTTATATGCAGTTTTATTTGTTCCAAAATGTCTTCCAAATTCAGAATCATGACATCTTTCAATTATCTGTTGAGTTTCTTCAGAAGGCACACATCTTCTAACAATTAGATCTTTACATTGTTTATATAAATATGGGTCATCCAAAAAATAGTCTTTTGAATCATATATAAATTTCTTTAATTGAGGATTTTTCATATGAGGTGGTAAATTATCACTTACAGTATAATTCACTATATCAACATACCACGATACATCCATTTCATCAATACTATACAACTATTCATCAAGGAAATTTTCTAAAATTTCATTTGCAAAATTAGTTAATATTTCATTTCCCTTATTTCAATCGCAGTAAAATCAAACTTTTGCAATAGAAGTATCAATCTAATTAATCTTGGTTTAACATCATTCTTTTGCATTAAGTATTTAATAGCAGAATGATCTGTATGCACTATACATTTAGTTCCAATTAAATAAGGTCTAAATTTATCAAAGGTATAAACAATAGCTAATAACTCTCTTTTAGTAGTAGTATAACTATTTTGAGCATCATTTGGAGTCTTACTAGCATAATATTAAACTTTAAAAACTTTGTCGTGTCTTTGTCCAAATATAGCCCAAATAACATAATCACTAGCATCACACATTATTTCAAATGGTTTTTCCCAGTCAAGTGGTACTATTATAGGTGCAATCACTAATTTTTTCTTTAATAATTCAAATGCTTTTATGCATTCCTCATCAAAATCAATTTTCTTAACTTAGTTATTTTCGAAAAGTTTTTTATGTAGCGCATGTAAAAACCAGCATGTCCTAGAAAACTTCTCACCCCTTTAACATTAGTAGGTGGTGGTAATTTTTCTATAACTTGAATTTTTGCAGGATCTACCTCTATGCCTTTTTCAGAAATTTTATGTCAAAGCACAACACCTCTTGCAATAATAAATTGACATTTTTCCCAATTTAATACTAGGTTGACTTTTCACATACTTCCAGAACCTTTTCTAAATTATTAAGACATAACTCAAATGAAGTCTCAAATATGTAAAAATCATCCATAAACACTTCCATTCCATATTCTATAAAATTGCTTAAAATTGACATCATGCATCTTTGAACTGTTGCAGGTGCATTGCATAGTCCAAAAGGCATTCTACGAAAAGAAAATGTTCCATATGGGCTTGTAAATGTTGTTTTCTCTTGATTCTCTGAATCAATTGGAATTTAATGATAACCGCATATCTATCTAAAAAGCAATAATATTTATTCCCAACCAATCTATCCAACATTTGGTCTAGAAAGGGTAAAGGAAAGTGATCTTTTCTGGTGGCCATATTTAATTTTCTATAGTCAATAAAAGTTTTCCCACGAGTAAATTATTTTATTTGTATCAATTCATTTTTCTTGTTTTCTTCAACAGTCACTCCTCCTTTCTTCATAACACAGTGAATTGGGCTTAATAAAGCACTATCTGAAATAGGATATATAATTCCAGCATGTAACCATTTTAAAATCTCTTTTTTAACAACTTCTTTCATTATTGAGTTTAAATTTCTCTGAGGATCAGCTTTAGGTTCATATTTTTCATCTAATTAAATTTTGTACATACAAATTGAAGGACTAAGTTTTTTAATATCTGTTAAAGTCCATCCAAAAGCTTTTTTATACTTGTTCAACATTTCTATCAACTTTTGTTCTTGAATTTCAGTTAACTCGGAAAATATAATAACAGGCAATGTAGATGACTCTCCTAAAAATACATACTTTAAATCGGTAGGTAATATCTTTAATTCAAGTTCAGGTGGTTTAATACTTGAAGGAATAAGATTTTTACTATCGTTTTTCAACTAGTCTAACGTTTCAAATTTGCCCTGAATATAATTCAAATCTTCTCCTTTTATTTCATTTTCAATCTTAAAAATTTCTCCTTGCTTTAATTTATCTTCACACTCATTCTTAAACTATTCATTACTCAGATAATCAGCTACTTCCATCTTGAAACATTCATTATGTTTTTCTATTGCAGGATATTTCATAGTTTTTGCTATATTAAATTTTACTTCTTAATTATTAACTCTCATTATTAATTCTCCTTTTTTGTACATCTATTATAGTTCTTCCTGTTGCAAGAAATGGTCTCCCTAAAATAATAGGAATCTCTTTATTTTCCTCCATATCCAGTACTATAAAGTCTACACGGAAAATAAATTTATCCACTTTTAGTAGTACATCCTCTATAACTCCTTTCGGATAAGTTATTGATCGATCAGCTAACTGAAGAGTTACAGTAGTAGGGAAAATTTCTCCCAAATCTAAACGTTTAAAGATTGATAAGGGCATAAGATTGTAACTCTCTCCTAAATCACATAAAGCTATTCCATAAAACTTTTCACCAATTGCACAAGGTATAGTAAAACTACCAGGATCTTTTAATTTTTTAGGAAGCTTTTTCTGAATAATAGCACTACACTCTTCACTGAGCGCAACGATCTCATGATCTGTAAACTTCCTTTTCTTATTTAGTACATCCTTCATAAATTTC
Source organism: Phalaenopsis aphrodite (assembly GCA_003013225.1). Taxonomy (NCBI): domain Eukaryota; kingdom Viridiplantae; phylum Streptophyta; class Magnoliopsida; order Asparagales; family Orchidaceae; genus Phalaenopsis; species Phalaenopsis aphrodite. The sequence continues at coordinate 78,899 of NEWO01000759.1, read as the reverse complement.
ACATAACTTGGCATTTGTTCTAAAGCTTCAACAAAAGGAATATTTATCGTTAAGCTCTTAAGGATTTCTAAAAATTTTATAAATTGTTTATCTTTTTTTTTTGCATCTGTCTTTGAGGAAATGGAGGTAATGGTTTTTTTAAAGGAACCTGTGTTTATTCATTTTCATGCTGATCATTTTCTATTCCTTCCTTCTCTTCATCAACTTTAGTTTCTCTTTGGATCTTTGTTTCAACTTCTTTTCCACTTCATAATTGAGTAGCTTTAATTTGCTCTTTATTTTGATCTTTTGGATTAACTTCCACAGTACTCGAAAAAATTCCAGAAGGTCTGTTACTAAGTGCAGTAGCAATATGTCCTAATTGATTTTCAATATTTCTAATAGTAGCTCCTTGGTTTCATATTTGATTTCCCATATTCAACATCACTTCTTCCATCGTCATCTTCTTTTCCTTAACTTGTGGGTTATGATTAGAGTTAAATCTTGGAGGATAATAAAGTCGAAAATTAAGATTTCCTTGATTGTTTAGATTTCTGGATGGATTCACCGGATTGTTATAATTATTCCAGCTAAAATTAGAGTGATTTTTCCATCCGGGGTTAAAATAGTGAAAATAAGAATTGTTATTTTGATTATTTATAGCGTTTAAAGTTTCATAAGATGGTTGAGTATCAATAATCTATCCTAGTGAATTTTCCTCTAATACTGGGGGTATTTGAGAATAGTTCACTTCTATTTGATCAATCTTTTTAGAAATAGCAGCAATTTGAGATGTCAAAATAGACATTACATCATAATCATGAATACTGGCTACTTTCTTAGGATATACCCTTTCAGAGGGCCATTGAAAATTATTAGTAGTCACTTCTTTAATTAAGGAATATGTTTCATCAAAAGGTTTTGACATTAATGATCCACCCACAATAGCATTTATAATAGATCTTTATGATCCTACTAATCCATTGTAAAAGGTTTGAATTATTAACCAATCTGACAATGCATGGTGTGGACATTTTCTAAGAAGATCTTTAAATCTTTCCTAGGCTTCATATATTGATTCCCCTTCAAACTGACAAAAAGACGTAATATCATTTCTAAGCTTAGCAGTTTTGAGGGTGGAAAATATTTAGCCAAGATTTTTTGTGATAAATCTCCTCAAGTTCTAATACTTCCAGGTGCTGATGAATTTAACCAAGCCTTGGCTTTATCCCTTATTAAAAAAAGGAAAAAGTCTAAGCCTAACAACATCATTAGACACTCCGTCATATTTAAATGTAGCACGAATCTCAAGAGAACTAGCAAGATGTAAGTTAGGATCTTCAGTAGATGATCCTCCAAACTGATTATTTTTTACCATTTGGATAATATCAGGTTTAAGCTCAAATGAATTAGCTGCAACATCAGGATTTTGAATAGTCAAGTGAAGTTCATCTATTGTCGGATTCACATAATCTTTTAAAGGTTTTTGTCGATTCTCATTTATTGGATTTTCTAAGTTATTTGTATTATTTTTAAATGTTTAATTTCTCTTTATTATTTTCAAATTTTTCTAATAGTACGTTCTAACTCTGAATCGTAAGATATTAAGCCTTTAGATCCAATATTTTGCATAAACAAATAAAGTAAGCAAAGTAAAATTCTTTTAAGAAAATACTCTTAAATAATTTTCTTTTTAGATTTTTTATTTTGATTTTTTTAATTATTTTTTATATATATTTAATTTATATATTATCTCTAACTTTCCTAATTTATCAAAACTAGTTAATTTACCTAAATTTAATCGTTACCTTCCCCAGCAACAACGCCAAAAACTTGATCCCGATTTTTTTATATGTAAGGATTTATGAAGTTGACACAACTACAACCCCAAAAACTTGATCATTGTATGAAAAGTAAGTTGTGTAAAGTATATAAAATTATAGACAATTAATAATGAGATTCTACGCAAGTATACTATCATTATCAAGTAATAAATGACTTTCTATTTAAGCTCCAAATATCTATCCCACAGGGAAGGTCTAAATTGACAATTATAAGTTTTACTAAAAAATTTACAGAAAATTAAACGAAATCACTGTCACTAATTTTGAATGTTGAGATGTTATCAAAACTAAAGTACTTAACTATTAACAAAACAAAAATACAAAGTTTAAAAGGTAAATACTAATCTGCTAACTATGTTTATGTAATAAAGATTTCTTATATGAAAAAACATCATTCCCACTACAACGAGGTTCTGGTGAAATGAGATGAGATAAATGTTTACAATATGTATTATGTCAAATAAGGCAATTATAATTCTTTACCCTGATACAGTGTACATAAAATCATTAGTTAATCCTAGGTTTAGTCCCTAAATCCGTAGCCAGACTAGGAGGATACCGGCTCCCACTCCAGAACACCCACTTCCATTCACCTGAAGGCTAACTCTCGCTTTAGTTTTTAAACACTAAGACTGAATTGGAGATTTTAGTCTGTCACCCTAAAGATTTTATAATTCTACACCCAACAAAGAATATTTCTCTATTTATTTGCACTTAATTCCATGAACAAATTTCTCCTCCATGAAATCAAATGTGATCCTCACTCTGTTGTAGAACTCATACTCCATTTCCTGGATCATATGTTTCACAACATATTTTAACAATTCAATTGGCAGATCGAAATGCAAATTAAGTTCGAAGTTGAAAAATTATAACAATTTATTTTATATTTTAATATTATCACATCATATTATCTCTTCATTTCATCATATCTCAGAGTAGAAAGAAGACAGAGGGAACTACTCAGACTTCATGAGAAAGACACAACAAAACACAAATTTTATATATAAAAGAAAGTCCATACAACACTAATAAACAAATAAAACTTATCTGAAACTCTTTCTGAGAGCAAATTCCTTGTAGTCTTTCCTTATAAATGCAGGAAGAAGATATCTCTCACTTTTCTCCTTCTTCAACACTCTTACAAAAAGTTTCACACTAAATCTCACCACACAAACTCTAAAATATAAAAGAAAAATCACTGATGGACTCCAATATGGTGGTGGAATGAAAATGGATTATGAAGAATGGTAAAAATGGAGCATGGTGGAACGTCTTGGAGTGAAAAGGAGTCCATTTCCTGATGAATTTCGGCCCCAAATAAATCCCAAGGTTGGTTTTCCAAGAGGTGCCTCCAAAAACTCTTCAAAAATTGTCCAAATACATTGAACCTTCTAGAAATGAGGGCTGAACTACCTTTGGCACCGTCGACGCTAGTCTGGGCGCTGAGTAAAAATTTCAGCTGTGCTGTTGTTTTGCGCTTTCGGCGCTACCCACGACGCGGTTTACGCTGAGTACTTCTTAAATTTGACTCCAAATTTCATCATTTTTGCTTCTGTTTTGCTTTAGGTCCTAAAAATCAAGAACCGACAAGAAAACATCAAAATATCTTCCATTAAGATGCAATATCAGCAAAATTAAGTATAAAATATTGGTCAAAAAATGCATATATTTTTGGTGTACCACTATCCTATTTCAAATAGTGCATGAGTTAGTTTGATTCACTGCGTTCCTAATAAAGGAGTTGTGATTGTAACTATGAATGAACATAATGTATTGATACCAACAAGACAAGTCACGGGGTGACCAATATGTATTGATTATAGAAAATTAAATCTTGCAACTCGAAAAGATCATTTTTTACTACTCTTTCTAGATCAAATGTTGGAAAGACTTACTAGGCATAAATACTTTTGCTTTCTGGATGGATATATTGATTATCACCAAATACAAATAGCTTCTGAGAATCAAGAGAAAATAATTTTTACCAGTCCTTATAGTACATTTGCTTTTAGAAGAATGCCCTTTGGTTTATGTACTTCCCCTGCTACATTTCAAGGATATATGATGGTTATTTTATGTGATTTAATTGAAAAAGGAATTGAAATTTTTATGGATGATTTTCTAGGGTTTGGAACTTCATTTAAATCATGTTTAGAACATTTATCCAAAGTTGTTAAGCACTGTGAATAAACAAATTTAGTCATTAACTGGAAATAATACCAATTTATTGTAGGAGGAAGAATTATTTTAGGACATCAGATTTCAGAAAATGGTATGGAAGTAGAACCTACAAAAAATCAAGTGATCACTAATTTACTTTACCCAACAAGTGTGAGGGAAATTAAAAGTTTTTTAGGACATGCTTGATTCTACAGGCGGTGCATTAAAGACTTTTCAAAATTTGCTAAGCCTCTATGTCATTTACTTGAAAAAGATGTAATTTTTAATTTTGATAAGAAGTGCCTAAAAATTTTGAATTATTAAAAGAAAAATTAGTCACTGTACCAATTATTGTTTCACCAGATTGGAAAAAACGTTTCGAACTAAACTGTGATGCTAGTGATCATGTTATTGGGGTTGTTTTAGGAAAAAAACATATAGGATTTTCAAACTAATCTACTACGCTAGTAGAACTTTTAATGAAGCTCAAATTAATTATACCACAACTGAGAAAGAGTTATTAGAAGTAGTATATTCTTTTGATAAATTTAGATCATACTTAATTAGAACTAATTGTATTATATATACAAATCATTCTGCTATTAAGTATTTAATAAACAACAAGGATGCAAAAATAAGATTGATAAGATGGGTTTTTCTTTTGCAAGAATTTGAATTTAAAATAGTAGATAAGAAGAGAGCTGAGAATCAAATTGTTGATCATCTGTCTAGGCTCGAATTGGAAAAACTACTCAATTTTGAAAAAGAAATTAATGAACATTTTCCAGATGAAGAATTGTTCAATGTTAATGAGTGGCATGTTCCATGGTATGCCGACATTGTGAACTTCATTGTTAGTGATATTATATCATATAGAATGACATACCAATAAAAATGATAATTTATATCTGAAGCTAAGACTTATTTTTTGGATGAAACATTTTTATATAAACAAGTAAAGGATTTTATTATTCGAAGATGTGTGCCTTTAGAGGAAACTTATGAAATTATCCAAAAATGTCATAATTTTGATTTTGGGGGACATTTTGGTGTTGATAAAATAAGATACAAAATTTTACAATTTTGATTTTATTGGCCTACAATCTTTAAAGATGTTAATGCTTATATCAAAACTTGTGATCGATGTCAACGAGTAGGAAATATTTCTAGGAGGAATGAGACGCCCCTTAATTAAGTGTTAGATGTTGATATATTTGATGTTTGGGGATTAGATTTCATGGGACTATTTATACCATCTTTTATAAATTTATATATATTATTAGTAGTAGAATATGTATCTAAATGGATAGAATTTGTTTCTTTACCTCGATGTGATGCTCAAAGTATTACAAAATTTTTAGAAACAAACATATTTTGTAGATTTGAGATGCCGAGAGTGATCATAGCTGACGGAGAAAGTCATTTCGTAAATGTGATGATGGAGAAATTATTAAAGACATATTAAATCAAGCATCAAATTGCTACTGCTTATCATCTTCAGACAAATGGTTTGGTTGAATTATCCAATCGAGAAATTAAAAGAATATTGGAAAAATCTGTGAATCCAACTAAAAAGGATTGGTGAGTCAAACTTGACTATGTTTTGTGGGCTTATAGGACTGCATGTATAACTCCTATAGGAATGTCCCCATACAGGGAAAGCTTGTCATTTACCAGTTGAACTTAACTATAAAACATATTGTGCTATTAAAGAATTTAACTACAATTTAAAGGATACTCGTGAGAAAATACAATTGCAATTAAATGAGCTTGAAAAGATAAGGAATGAATCTTATGAAAGTGCTAAGATTTATTAAAAAAAAGATGAAGATGTGGCATGATCAGAGGATTCTTACTAAAATTTTGAGTCAGGGCAACAAGTTTTGTTATATAATGCAAGGTTAAGATTATTTTCAAGCAAACTTAAGTCCAGGTGGGTTGACCCATTTGTTGTGATAATAGTTTATCCCTACAAAGCGTGGATATCAAAGATCCTAAAATTGATAAAATATTCAAAGTGAATGGTCACAGGCTGAAACCCTACTTGTTAGGGAACCAACTTAAATTGAATGATCTTATGATGTTGGATCAACCAGAATAAGCACTGGTTACATCGGGTTGATGATGTTAAACAAGCGCTTTGTGGGAAGCAACCCATAGTTATCTGTGTGTTTGTTTTGAATGTTATGTTGTTGTGTTTGATTTAGAAAATATTAGTATTATTTTGAATATATATTGATTCATTAATAATTCTAAGGCCTTAAAAGATGACTTAGACATGTTAGAATGAGTTTTTGGACGTTAAGCTGACTTGTGCTAAATTAAGCACTGACGCTTAAGCGCCAATTTTCGGCGCTTAAGCGCAACAGTTTATTGGGTTTAAACGTGGGATCATGGTTTGAGAACGTGTATAGAGGTTTTATGCTTGATCTAGAGACATACTACAAGAAATAATTACTTTTTGTTCATAATATTTTGT
>NEWO01000759.1:54571-71738 GCA_003013225.1 Phalaenopsis aphrodite | reverse complement strand
AAAAATATTATATTTTGGAACTTCTTATTGGTTCATAATCAAGGCTTTTAGATCTTATTTGGGGGCTTAATCACATCATCACTACATGACAAATATTTTATGTGAGCAATTATATATTTCATATGAGTTTTTGGCGTAAAGGGAAAATGACATATAATTGTTGTGTTTTTGTTAGAGGAAACACTCATTTATATTGTGAGATCAATTATTATAGAATACTTGAAGAAATATGAAAATTGCAATGTCCAGGTTATGTTGCACGTAATGTATATATGTTCAATTGTCAATGTTTTGTCATGTTATTAATCGAGAAACACAAACACTAAACTCTTGTGCTAATACCGAATTAAAATGAACAAAATATTTATGAAATTTGATCTATTTATTCTAGCACATCAAGTTAGCCATGTTTATTCTCTTCGGTACCTTGGTAAAGCAAGAGATAAAATTAATTGGGTTGTCATTATAAACCAAGAAGAACTATTGAGATGCAAGCTATTATTGAACTCATTCACCAAGAGAAAGCTATGTCAAATATATTAGATTTAGCTTGATTCTATTGAAGAAATATTTACCCTAGAAGATGCAAAAGAGGCTTATGACAAGGTTTCTCAAATTATGGATGACAATGAGGATGTACTGAAGAGAAAATTCTGAATTTATCATAGACTAAATCCTCTAATGAAGTAGACTAAGAGTGGTATGTATATTTAGATTTTTTTTTCTTTTGATTTTATCTCTTTTAATATTAGGTTCTACATTTTACACTGTTTGTTTTGAATATTCCTATTTTTATTTTTGATGTTCTTACACGTTGTTACAACATGTTTATTATTTTGAGTTAACACTTCTCTACTTTACTTTTGCCGATTATATCATAATTCTCCTGCTGAATTTTGTTATTTTTACTTGTGTTGCTTTGTACAAATTTTATTAATGTTTTTCTTCCTCTTATAAATAACTTTTATTAGTAATGGAGATTAGCCGCCTCACCAACCTTCCCGATGGGTTGGAGTACTTATAGAATGACAAAGAAAATTAGTATCATAATTTATCTCACATAGCACCAGTGATGTGTTGACTAACAGCATCACCACCACTGCAACATCTCCCACACCTTCTATCAAAGCTCCAATCATACCTACTGCTCCTTTCCAACGTTTTGCTCCTTCCAAAGTATCTCCTCCATACATTCTACTTCTAACACTCCACCTCCTATTGTTCAATGTTCTTTTTGATGTCCGTATAACTAATATTTCTATTTTAGGTTGTACTCTTCTAGGTCCCCAATCACTTGCATCACAGAGATCATCAGTAGTAGGTATAATTCTCCATATCTCACTTGAAAGTAGATCTCAATCGTGACTCGGGACATGTAATTTAAGGAGTTTGAGGCAAGATCATTTAATTTGAATTAGAATTATAATTTCAAGTTATTTTATTATATTAAAAAATATTACATACTTTTAATTTTATAGAGGTCCTTTGACTGGCTGTCAAAGTACCACCAAGTTGATTCAACCATATTTTTTAAGTTCAAGATAGACCTTGGCTAGGTAATATGTTCTCCAAAACACATAAGAAGGGGGCGGCCCATCTAGGTTAGGGTAGAGGTTTGGGCTCAATTGACTAGAGCCTAGACCTCTCCTAAATATTAGAGGAAGAGAATAATCAACCAATAAAGCACGAGGCTACGAGTGTCGCATTCCACATTGGAGGCTCAATCCCACATGGAGCAAATCAAAGTGAATGTTGCTATACCAAAGAAAAAAGATGATCCCTAACCCTAAGGGAATGAAGGAATGTCAATGAAGTGGAGAAAATGATGAACCCTAAACCCCTATAATAAGAAAAAGAATTTGAAATGCATGTTTACTATAAAACTTGAAATATCAAATATCCCCTACTATATAATTTTAATTTTTAATATTATTTTCTAGACAAATTTCAGTCACCCTTCACAATTATTTTTGCATGTATAAAAATACATTTGGACCAATCATGAAAGTATTTTCTCCAAACTTTTCCTCTCTTTTTTTTTATTATTTTATAATTTTATTCTACCGGTTACCTACAATGCAAATTTATTCTCTCATCTTTATCTTATTCATTGACAGCGATGTATGGCTTATCCTCTCCTTCTCTTCTCCCATCTTCATTTTTAAATAGCGGGCACTGGATCCTGGAGATCAGATCTGTGTGCGCAGACAGCTTTCTTTCACTCATCTAATCCAGGGTTTGTCCTGCCAGAGTTTCTCGACTTCTGCCACAAGAAAATGATCACTTCCACCCCGTTAAAGGAGAGATTTTCTTTGTACCCGGAGATTTTAGTTTTTTAATCTAAAGGAATATCAATTTTTCTCTATTGCACTTTCCTAACCATGTCATATTCTGTAATTTGATGCTACTGATTTGTTTTGCAATCTTTTTCTCCATTTCGCTGGCATTTTCCATATTTTTGCTTTGTTCTTGCATCGATTTAAGTTATTTCTCATCTTTGCATTTGATTTTTTTTTGGTTTCGGATTAGGATTTCACAATTATCTTAGGATGGAATTTCTGTTATGGAGATCTACATTGAAGTCTAAACTGAATACATGGAATGTAATTTTAGTTGTTGTAGCTCTAGTGATAGAGTTGTAACTATGGGTGATCAAATTATTATAAGGTGTGAATGTTTTAGATATCTCGGGTGTATTGTTCAAGGTGATGTGATATAGATGAGGATGCTATTAGTAGAATTCAAATTGGTTGGTTGAAGTGGGGGAATGCTTCGGGTCTATTGTGTGATAATTTTATAAGATGGAGGTGAGACCTGCAATGCTCTATGGATCTGAATGTTAGCCTTTAAGTGAGAAGCATAAAACTAAGTTAAGTGTTGACGAGATGAGAATGATTAGGTGGATGAGTGGCTTTACACTTACGGACAAAATTTGAAATGAAAATATTGGTGATAGGGGTGGTGTTGTTCTAGTGATAGACAAAATTAGTGAGAGTCGTCTTAGATGATTTGATCACATTAAAGGTCGACCATCTGATGATCCGATTAGGAGATTAGATGTTTTAGATTCAACTTATGTTAAGAAAAACAGAGGTACATCTAGGAAGACTTGGGCATATTGTATAAAATATTATCTTAATTTATTAGAATTAAATAAAAAAATGACAATAAATAGGACGCAATGGAGAAAAAGGATTCATGTAGCCGAGCCCACTTAGTGGGATAAGGGTTTTATTGTTGTTGTTGTTATTGTTTGTTGTGGTATTTCTTTCTTTTTCTTATTATGTGTATTGAAAAGGTATTATCTCAAGCAACTTATTTTTTGTCTTGTAGGTGAAGGATGATGGGAATGTTTTGCTTGGATTTGTTGGGCTGACAAAGAGAGAGAGCACGCTAGTTGGCGTCCATGAACAAGACCATGGCCGTACACTTGCGTGCTCTCTCTTGTTGTCATCCATTTAGCTGTGCAAAATGTCTGCTAATAGTATTTCAGCGAAGACCGTGTTTTTTACCAGGAGATTACTACCTTCCAAGAGGTAATCCTTTTTGGATCACTTTCAATTTTGTTTTATAGTTTTGATTCTGCGAGTTTTTCTTGTGACTCATAAGATTTTACGCTAATTTACATGAGTTGTAATTTCATTTGTCAGCACTGTGATCCTCGTGCATCTGCAATGTTATCTCAACGTATAATTAATGCTGGTCATTAATAATGATAAGTAGCAGATCAATTTACATGATTCTGTTGAACGGTTTACATTTTAGTTATAACTTCTTTTGGGCTTTGCGTTAAGAAGTCTGTCAAATTGATGCATGCATGGCCTATTGCAGAGCTAAATTCTTCAAATCCTTGCCATTTTACTAGTTTGCAAAAATTTTTATTTTAGTTTTGTTTTCTAATTTTACACTTTACTTTTGCTTAACTTGTTCATGTGGCATTTTTATTTCTGATGTTCAGCTTCTGAGCTATTAAAATTTATAATGTGTTTATTTATATAACAGGAGACCATAAGGGATATATTAACATAAGTCTTGAAAGGTTAGAATACTATATATGAAGAATATATAATTAAGGATACATTCGATTGATGATCAAACGAATATAAAATCCTTCAAACCATGTATTGTGTTAATTGTGCATGGCTCGTGTATGCTTGTGCATGCATATATATTTTTCATTATGAGGCTCTAAATTTTACTGTTGGCCAACATAGATTTAGTAGCAATTGATGTAGTTTTTGACAACTATAGGCAAATCCAGGTCTCACATTCTATGACAACTATTTTGGTGGCATCCAATTATATTTTTGATAGCTAAGAAAGGTTGGCTTTCCCTGAAGGCTATCAAGTGTTAGTTTATAAAAGAAAAGGAATTCATACTAACCGAATTCAAAATATTTTGCCTCTTATTTTTCACTTAATTTGGCAGTTCCAATGATGCCCACCTATTGAGTTTAGTATAGTAACCATTGACACTAAATTTTAAATGTCATGAGTTTTCTTTGTACCCATCATTTATGAATAATTAGTTATATAATATAATACTATGTTTATTGAAGAATATTTTTAAATAATTTTGGCGTTCGAGTAGATATACAAATTAATTACTACTCCGGATAATAGTATGTCACCTATGAATTTTTTAAGATATAATTGGCTCTTAATCTTTGATTAAATTATTTGAATTCATTTTTTATTCCATTTGTAGTTTTTTTGCTATATTATAGTGCATTTAGGGCTTTATTTATGCATTTTTTTTAAATTTTATTAGAATTTTATTGATGTATACAAGGGATTGCTTAATTGATCACTTTTTATTTTTAAAATTTGCATATTTTTGTTCAATTGAATTTTTTGAATTTAGCTAATGTTTGTGTTGTGAACCAATATTATTATTGATATGTTCTAAAAGAGGTAGTATTTTTTTATTATTTTTAATATTTTGGAGATCTCGAGATTTCAAAATATAAAATGGTGCTATATAAAATTTGCATTTGAAGGAGTAATTTTTAAATAATTGCTAAAACATCTAACGATAGTGAAAAATGGTGTGAGGGAGATAAAGGGTGTGTGTGTGTCAGAGAGAGAGAGAGAGAGAGAGAGAGAGATCAGCTCATCTTGATTATCACCATATATTGGGATGTAAGAATTTCAATCTCTGTATCTGATGAAAAGCTTAGGGTTTTCACAATTGATGGTATTATCGTATTTTAAAATGTTCGAGATGGTAGAGTATGGGTTCTGCCACCTTAGCTTTGCATGAAAATCTCACCCTCATTAGATGAAACAAACAACACAAGCCACCCATGATTTGTTGTGTAAAATGAAATGAGAGAAAAATCACGACTTTGTCTAATTGACATTATTTCATTATTTAGAAGAGAGTCACAAAAAATTGTAATTTCTTTCAATAAAAAAATATAATGCTACAAGAGTGCAAGATGTTGCTAATTTAATTTTCTTTGAAAGTAGCAAAGTGATGGAAAGTTCACGACAATATGATGATAATGGTAATAATGGTTGAGCGATGATAGTCTGTGATTATGGTGGTGATTAAGTGATAGTGGTCCACCAACTACGATGATAAATTTGTGATGGTTTCTCATCGAAGGCGATGGCAAGCATGCGACATTCTAGTGATGGTAGTGTTTGTGTGATGTTTGATTATGACGGCGTCAGCCATACAATGGTAATTTGGCAACTATTGACTGTGCTCACCGGCTTTTAGTTTTCTTCAATAGTGTTGAATCTGCTATTAGCTTCTTCTTTCTTTCCCCATTCGTGTTAAAAATTAGGTCCTATTTATAGAATTTTGGGAGGGATGCTTTAGTAAGTTTAGCCAAAATCTCATAAAACTATTGAAAGGTTTTGTTGATTTATTTTATGATAGTTTTTTTAAACATTCAAATGTCTTAATGACCACAAAATTAAGTGATATTTGGCTTGTTAGATTTCTCTTATCGAAATACTCGATTTAATTTTAAGCATGAAAATTTTGGAGATTATTTAAAACTTTTAATTAATGCTTCGAAGTTTCTGATCATACTAAAATTCAAATTATTTTTAATATCATTGGGTTTGTGTTGTTGATATGTTTTTTTGACGATAAAATTGTTGAAATTAGAGTTTGGAGGATCTTGAATTAAAATAAAAAATTTATCTTGGTTAGCATGCATCAAGTGGCGTATTTGATCTTGCAGATTTTTTGGTGGCATATCATGTATTATGATATTATGCTATTACATTGTGCACATTGCATTTACTCAACCTGATGACAGGAGGCTTGTATTTCACAATATACAAGCGTTTTAATCTTAACCTTTGACATCTTCATTTGAACATTGCTTCCAAGTTGTGGAATACAAGTGTTGCCTTACATATGATGGTTGGCAGATCACATACTTTGTATTAAATATGAGATTAGATTTAAACTCGATTAGATGATAGGGGTGACATAAAATTGTTTTGTATTGATATTCTTTGGATAGAGGTGATGATTGTTGTATATGAAAACATATATATGGGATAGTTGTATTGATATGAAATGGTTCCAAAAAACAAATCATATTGCTTGATATGATTAGCCAGGAAGTTGGCTTGCATGAATATAAGTGATGATAAACAAATGATATTTATATTATATCTAAAATAGTTGATATTAATATAGGTTAATTTTGATATGATATAGTATATCATATAGATTGTGCTATGATACATACTACATTTTATTTCATCTTCATGTGAATTTTATGATTATAGCTATATGATTTATGCAAGACATCTTTATTAATTATATTATGATTGAATTACCTTACATATTGTTTTACTTTCTTTGTAATCAATTTAAATTGTAGGTTTATGCAACATTTTGAAGGACACAACTCCAACCAAGTGTAGTGATATTTTCTCATAATGACCATACCTTTGAAGGATTTGTATGACTTTTTTGTAATAATCATGATAGATTATATTTTATTAAAATGTATTAAAGTGCACCATGATTCTTTTATATATTTTTTGGTATGAACAAATCAATTAATTGCATTGTGCACTTGTGGTTATTAGTTTCCCCATATACTATTTTGATGGATTATTAATGGCTTTATCATATTGTTTATAAATTGATTTTAATATTGAAGAGAAATGTGTTGGTATTGCCACTGGTGATTTAAGTCTAATTTGAATTAGGAGCTTTTTTATGTTGTTATCATGTTCTGATTCGATGTGGTTCTCATTTAACATGTTTTCGATAGTCTAAAGGTGATATAAAAAAATTGAATTTTGTGAAATTAATTTAGTCCATACTTCATAAACTAACTTAAAAAGAAGCAAAATAAATTTTTTTTTGGTGATAAGTAGAGCTTATATTTTAATTAATTCCATGAATTCTTTTTAATTATAGTGTCACATAATCATTTATAGAAAGAATATATTTTTTTCTTAGATTTTTACATTATGTTGCAAAATAGTTATTATAATATCCATATTGGATATTGTAGCATGTATATGTAGTAATGGTATCTATTAGTGGGTTAGAAATTTAGTTTTGATGGTATCATTTTAATGAAATCTTATATAATTTTGTGGTAGACTCGAACTGAAGAGTTATTCGATTGAGAATATTTTAAGTGTAAGTGTTAGAATTTGAGTTTTGATAGTATCATTTTAAATTAATTTTATGCAATTTTGTGTATGAATCGACTGAAGAGTTATTTGTTCGGGAGTATTTTAACTGTATTATTTTGAAATGCATGAATTTTATTTTTGAGAGTGAAATAAATTTAAAGTAATTTTAGGGGAAGTTAAAAATTAGCCCAATAAATCATTTTGGTTGTATTTAAATTTGCTAAATTGGACAAATATGAAGTGGGATGTGCCATGAATCATTAAATAACCACCAAAGCTTGAACAATTTCTTCATTCTGTTGCAACCCCATCTCTCTTAATTGTAGCAACCCTAGTTAACATTGCCAGCAAATCTTGACCTTGTTGGCAACTTGTGGCCCATACTTTACACCCAAATATATCATCGATGACCTATATTTTTTTGCACCATTCACAAATTATTGTCACTACCTCGGCGACCTTATCCCTAGATTTGAAATCTCAAATAACCTTCCATCTATTATTATAGTGAGCATTGAAGCCTTAAATTTATTTTATAATAGAGTAAATAATACAAATATTTCAAAAGCATTTCCTTTTACTTTATAATACACTCAAAATACATATAAATTTTAAGTGTTTGCAACTAAACATATCCTAAAAAAAATATGATCCCACACTATGTTCAGAAAATAGTGTCACCCCGCATGCATTTGAGTAGTAAAAACATTTAATTTTAGGGTATTGTATTTGGTTTTATTGTTAATAGTTTCAACCCTATTAAGAGATATAAAATCTTAAAGAAATAATGCGATAGTATAGCCAACATATGTGAAGGATGGGAGTAAACCTCTAGGATTATTTAAAAAGTTCCTTCTGGAAAATTAGTTTTATTGATATTTTTTTAAGGGATTAGTGAGTTCATCATTTGATTGAAAAATACTCTTGTATTGAGGTACAACTTAGTGCAATGTCCTATGAGTAAAACTATATATTTAATAAATGACACTAAAAGAGTTTAAATGAGATAAAAGTTTAGTTATATCATATTATGGATAAAGGTTTCATCTGATCTAGCATGTCTTCTTTAGGCGCATTTGTATTTTTTTAGAAATATGATCTAATACATATGTATATTGATTACAAGTAGTTAAATATTTAAGAGAATAAAGAATAAGTATCATTTTCTAGACTTAGTTAATATATGCATTTTGTATTCTCTATAATAAAATTGAGAAATGAGTATCATCTATTAAGTATAAAATAAAACGATTTAACAATTCTAGTTCATGTAATAGTCACAATGAGATTTTGGTTATATTTTCTGAGTTGACTAATCATTACTAAAGTTCATGAATATGACAACCAGTGTTAAAATTATACTTGGATCAATTTATTATTATGTTTATCTATGATACAAATTAATGTACATTAAGTTCCAAATAAGTAAGTTGTGGTCACAAATTATTACATTTTAAGCCATTTAGTCAAAGGAGATGGGTGAATATAGGTTCTCAGGAAGTGAAGGTTATTACTAAGTAGCTAAGATCAAAAGTGTGATTTTCTTTATGTGATAGACTTTTTTTAGTGTTCTTTAGTGACTTTTTTGAAAATATAATTCATTTGGTTGAATTAAAATAAAATATAGTTGTTTGAGTAAACATTAAAGTGTGATGATAAATTTCAAAACTTCAAGTGATTTTTGGTATTAGTATTCAAATTAATTATATCATTTAGTTTCGAAGATTTCAGTTTTTAGTAATGTATTGTTAAAGATATTAGGTTATTTTTTTATGTAGTTTGATAAGATTATGACTTATTTATCTAAGTAGTTAATGTCATATATGAAAATAATTTTTTGCATGATTTAGACTTAACTATCATTGAATTTAAACTAAGTAAGTATTTTGGAACTAAGGAATATGATTTTGGTAATTAGTATAAGTTTAGAAAAGTTGATGTTATGGAATATACTTTGTTCAAGAATTTAATGGGATAAGTATGTTGGATTGTTACTTCTTAATCTACATTGGTTCATGACATGGAATGTTAAAACTAGAAGCTCATAAGTCTTACGAAGAGTTTGAGAAATTGGTGGTTAGGCTAAATTAGGACAGAGAAGGGGAACATGATAATGGAGTGTTGACATGTGGATATTGATCGAGGCACACAAATTATTTGTAATTGAGAAAGGGCCATATATTCTACATGACATATGTTACTTTAAGTTATCTGCCATAGTATTAAAAAAAATTTCATGTTTTTAAGTTATTATTTTTTTGGTTGGATTAAAGAAGTCATATGTATAAAATGTGTGATATTATTTCTTATATTTTTTGTGTTAGTTGTATTATTTTTATACTTTTTCAAGATATTTTTGCATGTTTCTGCAAGTTATAAGTTATAGGTTAACAAGGCAAAACATTTGGAGAAATTTTATCAATGTCCTAATTAAGCGACTAGCCACTCAATCCAGAAGTTCAGTTTTTAAAGCAACACCCCATTTCATGCCAGGAGACAACAAGCTTAAAGATTAGGTGCTCGACTAAGCGCCTAGGTACTGTCCACACTCCTTTCGACAAGAGAAACCAAAAGCAAGGAAATGAGGTTCTCGACTGAGACAATCTAGCGCTCGATCTAGAGATGTGTGTAGAACTTACAAGGATAAAACTTTGTGCCTCAAATGGGCATATGAACCAGATCCTTCTTATGTTATTTGAGACTAAGCAGTCATAAATTTGGTGCTCTAATCAAGAGCCTAGCACTGACTTATGGGAGTTGTGATATTTTTTTCTATGTGTTATTACGTCTGGTTTAAAATATCTAGAATCGAAGAATTAGTATCCCACGTGTGTAATTAGCGATCCCTAAGTATAGTGACAATGTGTGAGGAAGAATTTGAGTGGTAAAGTGTTAATCTTTTTAGAGTGTTAATGTTTTTATTGTATTGTGAGTGTGTGAAAGAGAGGAGAATCAAGTGGAGATCATTGTACTATGGAGAATTTCAGGAGTAAATATGTTGACCATTTTAGAAAGAGTTTGCATAATAATTTTGCATTTGAAATTTGAATTAATTGTTCAAATTACTCACACAGGAGTAAATTTTATGAATGTTTAACTAATGTTGAAGAAAACCCAAATTTTCTGATACCATGAATCTATAAGAACATTTGCTTATCAAAAACATAAAAATTTAAGGAAAAATTTTAATATAATAGATCAAAGTTTAAAGTGGAGCAGTCTTTGTATTGAGCTTCATCTATATTGAACTCAAGAATATCACCATCATTATTTACAATAAATAATAATAATGCCTTATGGTATTCCTTGACCATCTTTTTGAAGAAGTCAAACTTTACTTAAGGCAAAATAAAATCAATACAATCAAATGGATTCAATACATTAGAATGAGTCTTTTTTTTTTTATAATCTACAAATAGATTACACAATTGAATCTATGCTTGAATTCAACATTTTTAGAGAAGCCACTTGTTATTTTTAGCAAAATTACTTGTGTCTTAGAATGTTGGTTAAAAAAAAAAGGATCTAGTTTTTGCCAACTATATCAATTAACACTTAAACTAATCAACTTCTATAATGGCTAATGCTATCTAATGTCAAAATTATATTAGCATATTTTATATTTTTAGCTAGGAATTTGTTTGAATGATTGACTATATGGCGGTACCAAATAGATATTCATTAAAATTATCGCAATAATAGAAAACATGTACCAACCACCTACATCCATGAACCACATTGAGGTCATGTTAGCTATTGCATTTTAAAAACAACTAAATTGTGATGAGTACTATTAACACAATTCATATTCTTGATGGAAAAAAGATAACTTTTGAAACGATGACAACGATATATTAGACCTTTTTAATATTCTAATAGGGTATGAGGATTCAACATAGCCAGAGATGGCTCCAAATTTTATGGGTGAATCCAGACATGTAGTTAGTTCCATCAAGATAGTGTGATCCACATTAATGTTGATTGATCGTTTAATCCCTTACTCTTATGATTCCTCCTTGCCTTTATCTTCTTATTACATGTCATTATTATCTTCAATCTTTCTAAATTTGCTTCTAATATATGTGACACAAATAGTAGCTCACCAATCAAGTCATCTATTAGATTTAATGATTAAAATAAAAAAGTGGATTCAAAAAGTCATGTCTTAAGTGTTGAAATAGTTTTCCTATTCTTCAATCAATTTAGCTTCATTAAAATGTGTTTATTAAAATTCGGTAATTATATATATATATATATATATATATATATATTAATTGGATATAAATTGTGAAATTAATCAATATGATGAGATTTGATTCGTAAAACTAAAGGCAAAGATTTAATTTCAGAAGAATCACTAGCAAAAAATTTGACAAATGGAATTTAAAAATTCCTAGATTTGGAGTTAAATTTAAAAAAAAAAAAACTAATATTAAAATAATAAGTATTAATTATTTAAATACTAATAATATGATTCATTATTTACTATTTATTTTTAAGACATTATATTGATTGGGATTAACTCCATCAAATCAAGTTGAGTAAGATAAGATGTTAGGATTACGGGGACAATTAAAAGAATTATGCACATAAATAGTGCTTCAAGTTTATCCAAAAAATGAATAATTGTAATTAAATGAAACTAATACCTCAAGAAATGTAAGTAATTCATAATTCATCATTAAGGGTGGAAAAGAGAAACTTATTCCTTAAAAAAATATAATTAATTCGGAAATCATAATTAGTGGTGGAGAAGCTACACAATTTTAATGTATTTACTTACATATGTAAGTACATTAAAAATTGTATGATATACATATCTATGTAAATTTCTCAACCAATAATGAAAATAACAATGCTAAATTTTCGCCAAATTGTGCTTCCAAGTTGTCGTTTCGATCATTCGCTATAAACTTCATTAAATTACCAGGAGAAAAATAAATCCATTTAACTCGTAGTTATTATACGTAGCGCTGTCAAAACGGCTCATTGTTCGTGAACAGCTCGTGTTCGGTTCGTTCGCTAAGTTAACGAGCCGAACACGAACAACACGAATAAATATTTGTTCGTTCTTTTTCCGCTCGTTTTGGCTAGAAATACCACTAATCAATTATATATTAATCTTTGATGAGTAGTATTTTTTTAAAAAAATTAATTGACTACAAGGCTACAAAGATTTATAATCATTTAAAAATATTAATGAAGAAAATAAAATAAAATTTATTAAATTAAACTCAAATAATGTTTTAAATCTTGCCCCAATCCTTAACATTTTATGGCTACGTGATTAGGGTTACCAAAATGACTCTTTGTTCGTGAACGGCTCGTGTTCAGCTCGCTAAGCAAACGAGCCGAACACGAACCCACTTTTTTGAGCTCGAAATATAAACGACCCGAACATGAGCTAAGCCTAGGCTCGCTCACTCGTGTTCAGCTCGTTTACACCCCTAATCATACGTAAGAGCAAAAACACTACGTTAGGAGAAATACAATTAATCCGAGATTAATAGTAACTAATTTAATCAATGAATTGTTTTAAAAACCATTAATAAAAACAAATAATTCTCTCTTCATCCCCAATTGAGAATTATTCAATAACTGATGTAATATTTTTATCAAATTAGAAGCCAAAGAGATGTCGCATCAAATTAGTTCAAAGGTTAAATAAAAATAATAATCACTAAGATTCAATCATCAGGGCTATAAATTTAAACGAATATTATAATAGAAATATGTAAAAATTATTTCATAATTTTGTCGCATTCATCATTATAATATATTGAGAATTTTTCAAAAGAGTAGAATGCATTAGAGCGTGGAAAAGCAGACACGTAATGACTGCTTTAACGAAACGTCAGGTGCAGTCCCGTACTCCTGATTGCGACCAGAGGCGACTCGTGTCGCCTGGGCAACACGTAAGGACACCCTCGTGTCGCAAGCCTGGTGGAACACCCGCGGGCAAGATCTGATCCTAGTACTTTCTATCAATTTCATCATTTTATTGCTTTTCTCCATTAATATCAGCCACAAAACCAAGCATATTCCTTTATCTCTATCCAATTCTCTGAGACCATATTGTGTGGCTCATCATGTTCCAATCCTGTTTTCTCGATTCTGCTGGCACTTGACAAATATTTCTGAATTTATATTCAAAATATATTTGGACCGATCATGGAGGGTTTTCCCCCAAACTTTTTCTGTTTCTTTTTGTTATTATTGTTTTCTAATTTTATTCTGCCGGTTACCTGCAATGCAAATTTATTCCCTCATCTTTATTCTATTCATGGACAATGATTTATTGTTTATCTTGTTTTCTTCTCCCATCTTCATCTTTAAATAGGGAGCAGATGATCTTAGAGCTCAGATCTGTGTGGGCAGAGCTTTCTTTCACTCATTGAATCTTGGGGTTTGTCCTGCCAGAGTTTCTCGGCTTCTGATCAGAAGATAATGAACTTTCTTTTCTTGTTGGCATCTTTTGTGATTCAGATGATCACTTTTGTACCAGGAGATTTTAATTTTTTAATCTAAAGGATATCAATTTTTAGCTATTGCACTTTCCTAACTGTGTCAGATTGTGTAATTCGAAGCCTGATGCAGATTTGTTTTGCAATCTTTCTCTCAATTTCGCTGGCAATTTTCATATTTTTTGCTTTGTTCTTGCATCAATTTATGTTATTTCTCATCTTAACATTTGATTTTTTGTTTCCGGTTAGAATATGTGAGGCAAGTTATTTTTGTCTTGTTGGCGAAGGATGTTGGGAAGGTTTTGCTTGGATTTCTTGGGTTGACAAAGAGAGAGAGCACGCAAGTTGGCGCTCATGAACGAGGCCATGGCCGTGCACTTGCGTGCTCTCTCTCGCTGTCATCCACTTAGCCATTCAAAATGTCTGTCAAATGGAATTTCAGTGGATGGGATTGCTACTTTCGCAGAGGTAATTCTTTTTTGAGCACTTTCAATTTTGTATTGCAGAACTTAATTTTTCAAATCCTTGCTATTTTTCTTTGTTTGCGAAATTTTTAGTTTGGTTTGTTTGTCTGATTGTGCTTTTCCTTCTGCTTAAACTTGCTCATGTGGCATTTTTGTTTCTGATGTTCTGTTGCTTTTGGATTGCAAATGCTTATCCTAGTGTCCTCTTGGTTATATATTTTATCGTAGAAATCTTCATGATGAGCTTGTAACATTTATAATGTGTCTAGTTATGCGACAAGAGACAATGAGGGATGTATTAACATAAGTCTTGAAAGGTTAGATTAAACAAATACAAAATCATTCAAACCATGCATTTAGTTAATTGAGCATGGATTGTGTATGCTTGTGCATGCATATTCATATAAAAATTTAAATGTCAACTTTTCATTATGAGGCTCTAAGCTCTATTGTTGGCCAATACAGACTTAAGGCAATTGAAGTAGTTATTGACAACTACAGGCAAATCATCCTATGGCAACTACTTTGGTTCCACCCAATTATATTTTTGAAAGATAAGAAAGCTTGACTTTCCCTTAAGGCTATCGAGTGTAACATTATAATAGAAAAAGAATCCATACTAACCCAACTTCTAGATGAATTAATTTAGGCACACCTTAGATACAATGGGCAATAGCCAATAACTATAAAGAATTATTAAATTATCACTTGAATTCAAAATATTTAGCCTTTTAGTTTTCACTTTATTTGACAGTTCTAGTGATCATACCTATCTATTAAGTTTAAGATCCATTTGGCGCAGCTTATTCACTGCGCCATCGAAGATGTTTGTTTCTCGCTTCTGGGCTGCACTTTCGTGATAAGCTAGAATCATTTTCTATTAAGCATCGGCTATAGGTTCGACCCCGTGGCCCGCGTTCGAAGAGAAAACTATACTCCCTTACCCCTCTCACGGAAGCATGACGGAAGAATGGAGGAGGTACTCCTTTGAAGAACGGCTGCCTAGTCCCGTTAAGCATCACTCCACCTCCACTTCATCCTCTGGGAGCGGTAATCCATCAGCCCTCGACGACTACTTTCTTCTCCAAATTCTTCAAAAGACGCCTCACGCAACGTCATCCTCTTCCTCACACCTTCTTCTACCCCACAAAGCTCTTCCTCCTTATCAAGACCCCGCCATCAAGGTTGTCTGCAACCGCCTTATGACGGGCTTTTAGCTTCTAATCATACGAGAAACCTTAGCGGGAAGAAGGTGATCAGTTATCTGGGCCAAGAGGAGATAGGTTCTATTAGACCTCCCCTTGTATTTGAGAAAGCCCGCTTTGACAGTTTGTCTGAATTTAATAGCAAAGTGGAAGGTGGTTCCAGTAGTCAAATTGGTTGTGTCGGGTCTAACCAACAATGGAGACCACATGGTTGTCCTGAGTGGAGGCCTGCTTACAATGAAGAAGGCAGGAGTGAAGCAATGTTTAAAATGTTGCAAAGATTGGAATATCAAAATGATTGAACTAAAAGACAAGATGAGAAACAAAGGGACGGTAGAATCTTGGATAATGATGCCGACATAGAAGATTGCCAAATGGATATTGTGTCTATAGAGAAAAACATTCTCAATCTTGTTACCCTGGTCGTCCTATTCTGAACAACTGTGATTTC
This sequence comes from Phalaenopsis aphrodite, assembly GCA_003013225.1. Lineage (NCBI taxonomy): Eukaryota > Viridiplantae > Streptophyta > Magnoliopsida > Asparagales > Orchidaceae > Phalaenopsis > Phalaenopsis aphrodite. The sequence goes on along the minus strand of NEWO01000759.1, from coordinate 55,528 downwards.
ATTGGAGAGAAATCTAGTGGAGATTCTGGTAAAGATTTGATGGACAATAAAATTAATGAACAAAGCTTTAAGGTTTTGGAACAATTGGATCATGTTGAAGTTGGACAATTTTCTTCTAGAAATGAGGCTTCTAATGAAAATGATTTGCTAGGAAAACAAGATGCAACAACAACCATCCCGGGAGGCAAAAGAGGAGAAATATGTTGGTTAAGGTAATCAAATTTCACCAACTTTTTCTCTATCTCGTGCTTATTGTTATGTTCATTTCCATAGTTACAATCTTTTGGTTTGTTGACATTTTGGTTTTTAACATTTTTGTTTAGGCATATTGGATTCATGTTTTTTTTAACAATATGCGCTAAGTGTTTGTTTTGCTTACATGGTTGCAATTAAATGCCAATTTACTATAAATTTTGATGATTGGTATCCTAACTGCTAAAAGAAAAAAAATACACTCATAAACACATTAAACAAAATGGAAAATCACTATTTACCATTATATAGGTTTAATGAAAAGTTCACGTGCCTTTTTATGGCATAAAAATTGGAGCGTGGGGTCTTGTTTTTTGTTAGGGGAGATAAATTGGGCTTATGGATCGGGTTCACTAAGTTGAATTTGACCTGACTTGTAATCAATCAGAATCTTAAACGGGTCAGAAATTTCAACTCAAAACAAACCTATCTTCAACTCATTGACTAGAACTTGACCCATGTAACCCGTTTACTAAAAGTTATAACTACTATTTGGGTCAATTTATGTTAAATATAGGTTAATTTTTTTCTGTTGGTGGTAGGGCTGTCAAAATGGCTCGTTGTTCGCGAACAGCTCGTGTTCGGCTCGAAATCTCGTGTTCGGCTTGTTAATTTTGTTCGATAAGTTAACGAGCCGAACACGAACTAAGATGTATTCATTCGTGTTCGGCTCGAAATACTACTCATCAAGTTTATATATATATA
>NEWO01000759.1:36361-47039 GCA_003013225.1 Phalaenopsis aphrodite | reverse complement strand
TATATATATATATATATATATATATATATATCTATATATATATATAACTAATTAGTAGTATTTCGAGCCAAAACGAGTCGAACATGAGCTTCTTAACGAGCTCAACACGAGTTGTTCGCGAACAACGAGCCGTTTTGACAGCCCTACCACTAGTATAAATATGGGTGAAGTTTTTTGAGTTTGTTTTAAGCTAAGAAAAGATGGTGATATATAAATAGAAATGTAGCTTCTTACATAAATTTTTAACTTTTGTCAAATCCTAAAAACTTCTCCATTCCAACGCCCCCCTGCTTTTAATCCATAGTATATAAATAAATAGCTATATTGAAGTTTTTTTTTTTTTTACAATTATAATTATGATTATAATTCTTAATTTAATGTTAATTAACTAATGTATTTCTTACATCCGTGTCTATTAATCTCAGAAGATTTTCATGAGTTGCATGTCCCAAAATTTATCGTCAATCTGGCATGCAGGAAAATTTAGTGTTTAGCATTAATGTAGGTGCCCGAATAATATGGTGTCTATTTTAAAAGTTTTGACATTTTTAACATGATTTTTTAAACTCTTTTGTTGTGCTACGTTGCTTCTGCAGTATGTTATCTCCGTAAGGTGGCTTTTCCTTGTCATATACAAGATTTAAAACAAAGTGCGTTCGAATTGAAAACTATTTTGTGAACTAGTGATGTTTGAATAGTTTTCAATTACGATCCAAATATGTCAAATTCATCTCATCCGAGGCTGCATCCGTATTCATCTTTGACGTTGCGTTTGATCATATCAAGTTGGGAGATAGATGTGGAGATCAATAATCACTTCATTTTAAAAAAAAAACATGCTTTCGACTTTTTTGAAGGGAGGATCCTCCTTGTTTGTTAGCTTGTTGATACCTCCATGGAAATTTATACACATATAGTGATGATGATCCATATCAATATCCAACGTTAGCTGTTCAACTGATTATCTAACTATTATCAACTATGACATTGCATTTGCCATTTATGTAGTGAGTTAGCACATGGTAAGTTCAAAGATGACGTGTTGAGAATCTATTGTGTGCATTCTTCTATTGAGGTTTATGACTAAAGCTTTTTAAGGTTTGTTATCATACTAAATATGAGAATCCAATTTTTGAAGCATTTTATCATTGTTGATTAGACTTAGTTGATGATAGGATGTCATCTCAGGATATGGCTGCATCTCGTTTCTCTTTTTTTTGAAGAAAATTTATTGCCCCAAGTACAAAAAATGAACTATTATGGCCAGAGTAAAATTTTTTAGGATAATTAATGTATCCTAAGTATTGAAATTGGATACAAAATTATGTCTCGACTTGCTTGTGAAATGATTCAAACTAAAATTCTTTTAGGAGAGTTTGATTTCGTTTTAACTCGTTCTATGACATTATATTGTGATAATTAATGTACCAGCTACATTGCAAATAAACTTATTTTTTCATGAACAAACTAAACATATTAAAGCGGATTTTCATTTCATACTTTTCAAGAAAATTGTTCCCACGTATTTCTCCGATTTGGAACACGTGAAGGTTATCATTAACAAGGCTCTATGGCATCCACTTTTTCTCTTTTTTGTAATAATCGAGAGCTGATAGATATACGACATTCTCTAACTCAAGCATTTTTTTGTGATATATAGAATAAAATAGAACCATTGACGATGAAGCGGAAAAATAGTATAAGAAAATTCACACCATAAAACAGTAACACAGTGGAACATACAGATTTACGTGGTTCAGCAAATTGTATACGTCCACGGAGTTGTAGAAGATTTCATTACTTGAGGAATTTACACAAGTTAATCGTTTTGACTTACAAGAGCGAACTCTTTCTCTGACTTCTCTACTCATCTCTCTACACCGAGATACACCGAAGAGGATAAACTTATAAAAGAAATAAACATAATTTCTCTTCTACCACAAGCCACCAAGAAGAAGTCAAGAAAGAACAATCTTCTTCTTTCTTCTTCCTTCTGCCTCTTTACTCTGCTCTTTCTGTGTCCTCTGGAAACAAAATTGTCGAAGAAGAACACAAAAGGGCCTTGCAGAAAATAGAAGGAGAGTCGTGCGATAACTTTTTCGTGAGAGGAGGCGAAGTGATACTTCCGGGCTAAGGAAAGGCGGGAGACAAGAACAAAAGCGGGAAACGCGAGCGGAGGCGAGAGTGGTTTGCGAAACAGCATGGTCACCAGAGATGTTGCGAAGATTCGCGATAGAAATCGAGCAGGAATGGGAGGGCGGACCAGGCTCCAACTCGATAAATCTCTCATTTGGAGACCGGTACATAGACTACAACGTCTTCTTCCTCAAACGTATATCCTCCACTGACGGCATAGCCCTTTTCTTCAACATGAATTTTTCACGTCTGCAACTCAAAGCCTCTGTCTTCACAATAAAAGACCAACTGAAGTTGCGCATAATTTCAATTTCTTAAGAGTAACACCCTTAGTCAACATATAAGTAGGGTGCACATAGCCTTGCACCTCCAAGCTATTTCTTGAGTTACTCTTATGTCTGCTTACAACTCTCCATGCATGGGCAATATCTTGTCTCTACTGAAAGTCTTTTCCAACAAATCTAGTCTTGTACTTCTTACCATCATGCTCAGTCTTCACCTGATACACCCACTTGTTGTGTAATGTCTTCTTCCCTGGTGGAAGTTCTTTCAACTCCCACTTTTTTGAATTTTCATATTGCAAGATTTCTTCATAGCTCTGTGGTTCTCTACTATCCGTCTTTGGAACAATAAGAATGGGTGCCTCAGACCTACTCTCCTCTTCACTTCCATCACTGCCCTATACTTTGACCTCTGGTAGATCAACAAAAATTACATTTCAAATTTTTTGTCAACCTTTCTTCTTCCATAGTTAACTTTGAGGAATTATAACTGGTAGAGTAGAGGAATCTTCTAAAAAGACATATTTTAAATGACTAGAAAGTAACTTCAACTCAAGTTCTAGAGGTTTTTCTATTGATGGACAAAATAATTTTTCTTTTTCTATCATGTCCAAAATTTCAAAACTTTCTCGAACATAGTTTGAATCTTTCTTGAAAAGATCTTCACATCGATCTAATTCCTCTTCTTGCTCGTGTTCTAAATCTTTTAGTTCAGATTTTTCTTAATAATTAGTTTTGAAATGACATTCACTCAGATATCTTGTAACATACATTCTATAGCATTCGTCCTCTTTACCTTTTGCAGGATACTTTATTGATCTTGAAATATTAAAAGTAACAGTTTGATCATTGACGTGCATTGTTAATTCCCATTTTTGCACATCTATCATTGCTCTTCTTGTGACTAGGAAATGTCTCCCCAAAATGATAGGTACCTCTTTATCTTCCTCCATATCCAGCACAATGAAATCAATAGGAAAGATAAATTGATCTACTTTCACTAGGACATCTTCTATAAATCCTTTAAGGTAAGTTATCGAATGATCTTCTAACTACAAAGTTACAGTAGTAAGGGTTATTTCTCCTAATCCCAACCTTTTAAATATTGATAATGTCATAAGGTTAATGCTTACACCAAAATCACATAAAGCTTTCAGATAAAATCTATCTCCTATCGCTCATGGAATTGTAAAGCTACCAGGATCTTTAAGCTTTTCATGAGCCTCCTACTGAATAATTGCACTGCACTCCTCACTAAGTGCAACAGTCTCATTATCTTCAAACTTCCTTTTCTTGTTGAGAATATCCTTCATAAACTTTACATAGCTTGACATTTGTTCTAAGGGTTCAGCAAATGGAATATTAATTGTAAGCTTCTTAAAAATTTCCAGAAATTTTGGAAATTTCTTATCTAACTTCTGTTGACGAAGTCTCTGAGGAAATGTTGGTGGTGGTTTTTCTAAGTTAACTTTAAGTTGAGAAATATGTCTTTCAGAATCTTTTGGAGCGTCCTCTTTTCATTCTTTAATTTCTTCTCTCTCTACTTTAGTTTCTTTTTAAACCCTACTTCCAACTCTCTTCTGCTCCTAAGTTAAACGACTTTTACTTGCTCTTTATTATGGTCTTTCGAATTTGTTTCAGTATTACTATGAAGTGTTCCTTGGGATATATTACTTAATGAATTGTGATTTGTCCAAGTTGATTATCAATATTTTTAATTGTAGCTCATTGACTTTTTAAATGATTTCTCATTTGTAACACCACTTCTTCTATAGACAACTTCTTCTCCTTAAATTGTGTATTACTGTTGAAACCTGAGGAGAAGTAGATCTATAATTATTATTCCCTTGGTTATTCTAGTTTCCCCATGAGTTTCCTTGATTTTTCCCCCATTGCTGATTATTACCACCAGTAGTATTATTCCAATTGAAGTCGGGATGGTTCTTCCCACGTGGGTTATAATAATTTATATATGGGTTATTCTGCTTGTTATTTATGACATTCAAAGTTTCTGATGATGCTTGGGAATCTACTATTTGGCCTAATGAATTTTTTTCAATCATAGAGATAGGTTGAGAAAAATTCATTCCAAATTGGTCTAACTTTCTTGAAATTGCAGCAACTTGATTTGCTGACATAGTAAATGCATCAGATTCATGAATATTTACTTTATTAAGATTTACCCTCTCAGAAGGCCATTGAAAATTATTGGTAGTCATTTCTTCAATTATACCATAAGCATAATGAAATGGTTTTGACATCAACGAACCACCAGCAGCGACATTGATAATAGATTTAAGTGGTCCAACTAATCCATTATAAAAAATTTGAATTATTAATCAATCTGGTATAGCATGGTGTGGACACTCTCTTAAGAGTTCTTTAAATCATTCTCATGCTTCATAAATAGATTCCCCTTCAAACTGAATAAAAGATATAACATCATTTCTAAGCTTCGCAGTTTTTTATGGTGGAAAATATTTAGCAAGGAATTCTTGTGCTAAATCACCCCAATTTCTGATAGATCTAGGTGCTAACAAATTCAACCACATCTTAGCTTTATCCCTCAGTGAGAAAGGAAATAACCTAAGTCTTATGACATCATCTGATACACTATCATATTTAAATGTAACGCACAATTCTAGAAAATTGGCAAGATGTAAATTTGGATCTTCAGTTAGTGATCCCCCAAACTGATTCTTTGATATCATTTGGATAATAATAGGTGTAAGTTCAAATGAATTAGCAACTACAGTAGATTTTTGAATACTACAATGAAGTTCATCTACCGTAGGGTTGGCATAATCTCGTCAAGGTCTAAATTCTTGATGAATTTCAGCATTTTGATCATTTTAATTTGTCATTTCTGTAATTTTTTTAGATTTCTCAAAAAAATTTTTATTTTTTTGCTTCTTTTGATTTTTTTAACAGTTCTCTCTAATTCAGAATCATAGGGCATTAGTTATTCATAACTTGAACTATGCATACACTAACATAAAAATAAAAATAAAAATAAAAAAAATTACAACAAAACACACAGAATAACATACTATAATAAGATATTACTACAATAACTTTTAAAGTTTAAATAAGACTTTCTAAAATAGAAATTTGCTTTTAATAAATTTTTGAAATCTTCCTCGGTAACGACACAAAAAAATTGATCCCGACTTACTGTTTATGTGCATAGTATAACAATTTCTTTGATGATATTTTTCACTTATGTTTCCTTATTTTACAACAGAACCAAAAACTTGATCCTGGAGAAAATAAAAATTTAACTTTTTAATATATATATATATATATATATATATATATATATATATATATATATATATATATATATATATATATATATATATATATATAATGCAAGTATACGTATTGCAATCAAGTAATATATGACTTTTTTATTAAGACCTGAATATCGTACCCACATGGAAAATAAGCTATATGCACTATGTTGACCTCACTTTTGGTTGAGGTTTAGTTTTCCTCTTTAGTAGCCTAAGGTCTAGCCATAGGACTTTCTGTTGACTATTTCTAGAAAACTAGAAGAGGAACCCTCACCATTAGAAATTCTAAACTCCTATTTACTCAACTTGAAGATCTACATAGTAGTCCTAACCTCTAGCACTTAGTACGTGGGGTCATCATGAGGGAGCACAAGGAGAGTTCCCACAGGACTGTTTGACCTTAAGGTTGACCATGGATCTTGGTCTAAAGCTAAAACACTCACCAGCAATCACCTCACTCACAACCACTCACAAATACTAACCCAAAATTCCTTAACTTTGACCCCTTGATCCTTTGAGATGCTCATGTAGATGGTCCCCTAAACCCACTGGCCCTAGGCTAGGGTTTTAGCTAAGACCACTACATAAAGGACCCAAATGGGGTCTTCATTGGTCCATGACATATTTATGGTGGTTGGCATCCAAACTCTACCAAAATACCCAACTTAGTCTTTTGCCCCTAAACTCCCCCAAATTACCTAAGTACCCTTGAAACCCTAAATTTGGCCAAAAATCCCAAATTTACCAAAAATACCCAAATTTGTTCAAAAATCATTTCAAACCTTTCAAAAACATCCAAATTACCCAAAATCACCAAAAATTGCCAAATTACCAAAATACCTCTCCTTAGCCCAAAATTCCAAAAACTCTCAAAAATTTCAAAAATACTCCAAATATTCTCAATTTCACTTTTCTCAACTACCACATAACCCAATTTGGCCAATTTGACCATCTTTGACCAAAACCCCCAAATTGTCTTTAAAGACCCAATTTCCCCAAATCCACTTCAAATGTCAATCAAATTGGTCCCAATCTTCTCCAATTTCAATACTAAACCTAAATTAACCTTTCATATGACCAATCGAAACCTTTCAATATTAAACCCAATTCCTCAATTGGCCCATGATTTGAGCTCAATTCTGATCTAAATCAAAACCCCCAATTTTGGCCCTATGACATGGTTCCACCAAATTGAACCCCATGGCCTACTTCATTTGTCTTATTTTGGACCATAAACTCTTCTAATATTCCTAAACACCAAAATTGAGCTTCAATTGGCCTTGATGGAGCCTCTATTTCATTTAATTTCAACTTAGGTCAAAAACCCCAAATTTTGCTCCAAATTGGCTATGCCTCCAAATTTCACCAAATTGATTGCCTTAGCCCCAAACTTTCCATTCCTTCATGAAAAATATTTATAACATCTCCCTTGATCATCTGGACCATTCAATTGAGCTAAATTACAAGCCCAAATTGACCATTTGGAGCATCTGGACCATTCAATTGAGCCAAAACTAAACCTCAACTCATTTAATTGTTGTGACATATTCCCCTAGCTCAACTGACCACCTAGCCACCTCCCTTGGCCTGTTCGGCTGGCCTAGTGGCCTGAAAACACCAAAATCGTGAGCCACCCCCATGGAATCAAACACATTTTAAACATAGTGGCCACCTCATCCAAATCAAATGTTAGAGCCTCTCTGCCCTCCACCTAAGAATCACTTTTCACCCCCTAATTGACCATGACAAAAAGCCTTAAGCCATTTTTATAAAAAAACTCCCCTCCACTGCCATGGAAGTAGAGTTGAAATTTTCTCAGAGAGAGCCCTCCAAATTGCTCACAGAGACTCTTTGAGACCTCCTCAGCTCAAGCCAACCACTTTCCCCCACTGATTCCCACTGTGGAAGCTCAATTTTGAGCTCAAACTTCTGCCTAAAATCATGACAGAGCTCAATACACCTTCACAGTCCACCAAACTCAAATTAAACTTACCCACACCTTCACCACAGTGAAAGAAGAAGAAGCCCCATCAAATCTCCCACAGAGACCCTAGCATGGCTCTAGACCAACACCTGAAATTGAGCTTGGTAGTATTCATACCTAGACCTTTCACCACAGCAAGAGGCTTAATCCCTAGCCTCCTTGAACTCCAACGATTGAGTCGAGCACCTCTGATTGAAGCTTCCCTTATCAGAGAAAAGGTATTGAACTCCCTCTCTTTCTGATCCTATTTCAATTCTCCATTTGCTTAGACTTAATTTCACGGCATCTTAACAGTATAGATATGTTCCTCTATTCTAGACAAGCATTTAAAAAAAAATCATTCAATTTGGTTGAGAAATGAGGGAGATATCAAGCCTTGAAGATAGACGGTTTTCAGGCTAGGCCATTGGGGACGATGACGGAGAGCCGCCCGATCGCATGTTTATCTCATCAACAGATGAGATCAAGCCGGACAGTGCTTCCTTATGCGAACTGCGGGCCTCGTCACCGCTGAGGTGGATGACGACGTCAAATAGGAGCTCGCCACATGGAGTTTCAGAGTCGTCGTAGGTTGACATGGCGCCGCACGTTTAAATAGATAAATAGGAATTTAAATAATTAAGAAAATGCTCTCTAAATTCAAAAATTCATATCTTGATGTAGAAAAATCATAAAAATAAAATAAAAATATCATAGTGCTCAATGAATAGAGGAGAATAATGTTGAAATGGTTTGAAGTTTGTTTGATGCATATTTTATTTTTAATTAATTAAATATGGTTTTTAGTCTTTTAATTCTCCATGCATGTAGACTTTTCACCTTGACTTGAAATTTTAGTTTGTTGTTGCCTCTATCCTAGGGAACATTCTCTGATTTTTCTAAAGTCACGGGAGATCTCTAGACAGAGATTCATATTTTTCAAGTTTATGTCTATTATTTGTATAAATTAATCATAATAACTAGCATGCTGCTTAGAAAATTCCAAGAAAATTTTGGAAGGTTTGTTATGAGCATAAAACATTTTGGAAAATATTTCATGGATTAAGTCATTAAGAATGCACTTAATTTCCACCAACCCTAAAACACAAAGAAAATTAATTTTGGGTAACAAAAACATCTAAATGACTTGATTTTTAATCTCCACTAAGATTCAAAGTTCATAGAATTCCCCATAAAAATTTCAAAACATTTGGAGCTCATTAGTAACTCAAACTGATTTTCTAAGTTAAATGGCATTTTTGACACTAAAATGATTTTTAATAATAAAAATATAACTTAAAGAAATTATAAAATGAGTTTTTGGAATTCTCTATGATCAGAGGGATTTTCTAAAAACAAAATGGTGTTTAAAATAAAAACTTCATTTTTAGTCTATTCTTAAATATTTTAGATAATTAAAAATGATAAAAATCACAAAAATAATAAAATTCATGAAAATGTTCTAAATTATTTCCTAAGAACTTAGGAATAATTGGAATATTTTTCTTAATTTTCTAAGTGAAGATATTGGATTTTAAAGTTTAAAATAATTTTTAAAGGCTAAAAATGGATTTTCATCAAAATAATTCCAATAAATTAAAAAAAATAGAAAAATGTAAAATTTTCTTCTGAACTCAGGGAGATTTTTTAAAAATATAAAACTTAATTTTTCACACTTAAAATATTTTATAGTTATGAAATACTCCAGAACTTAAAATAATCCTTGAAATTTAAATATAATTTAATAAATCATGAAATTTTTTCCCAATGCTTCTCTGGTCTAAGTCTATCTCTAGTAAAAATTTCAAGGGATTAGGCTTTGTCTTGTTCAAGTTATGGAATTCTCTTTGAAAAATCCTATTTTTGCATAAAAATAATTATGTAAATTAAATTAAATTTTGAAAAATCACATTTTCTCCTCTGGTGTCTTGATTGACCCATAAGTGAGGTGAGATGAAAATTCCAAAGTCATTTGGAATAAATTTGATAAATTATGAAGTGATAGAGTCTTAGGGGCAAAAATGTAATTTTGGAAATTTAAACTTAATTAAACATTTAGGCTTAATTCAAAGAGGGAAAAGGGTAACCACTGATTTCAACTAACTTATTTGGATGATTGAAATACAAGGGAATTAATTGGTAGAAACCAATCTCACTTTTGTTAATTAAAGGATAAATTTGTAACTTCCTTAAAAATATTAAAATTTGGAAGTCTAGTCAACCAAATGATCCTAGACTTAGGGGTATTGTTTTGGGTGTTAATAACTTACTAATTTAATACCCCTATTTGAGGTTCGAATGATTTTCAAAAGTTTTAAAAAATGAATCGTCATCACTTAAAATTTTAATTTCTTTCAAAAATAACTAAAACATCCACCAAAACCATGAAAGCTTAGTAGTGACCTAGGCTAAATCAAATATGATTAAATGAGGATTAGAAAAATGAACATAGCTAAAATTAAACACATTTGGAACACTATGAGCCCAAATTAAAAAGTTGGCTGAGTGCCTTGATAACATTAACTTGTCCCCTTTAAGGGTCTTCACCCACATAATTTACAAATTAAATCACAAATGATAATTACCCTACTCTTAGGGGTAATTGAAACATCATGGTTCATTGAGCATTAAAAGTAATTTTATGATGGATTTATTAAGCAACATAATAAGTTAAAATGAGCTTGAGGCTTTTCACCAGACGGTGAGAGGGAAGCATGGATCTACTTCTTTTTCCAGACCTGTTGGATACCTCGGAGGTCTACTAAACTTAATATGTTTTGCTTAACAAAAATCATCCTTAATCAAACTAATAGGGACCCACCAAGATATGGCCTAGGGTTAGGTAGGTCGCCAGAACTTTACTTTCCTGCTTCATATAAAATGCCCTGACATGCATTTTGAGTTTCAGGTGGTGGAGCGAGAAGACTCGCCAGGTACGCTTTTATAGTTTACAGCGTCGTCTTTCTTGTACTTTCATACTGTACTTTTGATGTTAACACAAA
>NEWO01000758.1:274579-292238 GCA_003013225.1 Phalaenopsis aphrodite | reverse complement strand
ATAAATTTTTAAAAATACATTTTAAAATTGATTGTCCACCTGACGAATACCTGTTTAGGCTGGGAAGTAACCCTCTAGATGAGGTTCAGGACACATTTCTATATGAGTGGCGGGTTATATACATTCGGGTGACCGAGTAGCCTTCGTGGACCCTCGAGTACATATACATATATCTGAGTCTAGCCCTAAATAAGTGCTTGCGGTCCCCTTACCTGACCCTTTTATTTTATCAAAGCTTTGGACAGAGCACTTGTTTTTCTTTTCTTTTTCTTCAAGATTTTTCCAAGATTTTTGAAGAGTCTTTTCTCGTTGATTTTCTCGAGTTTTCGGTCATGAGTCGTCGTTACACTTTTCTTCGGATTTCCCGGAGGGCTTTTCTTCCCGACATCGTTTTTTGCAATACATTTCGGCTTGCTATATTTAAGAAACAGTGGATCCCACGGGCGTACAGGTTCGTTTTACATTTACAGAATGTTATTCTATTCATGTTTATACCTGCTACTGCCCTGTACAGCATGTCATATTATTCATGTTTCTACCTGTTATTATTCTGTAAAGCATGTTATACTGTTCCTTTTACTGTACTTTTCACCACTCTGTAAAGCATATTATACTGTTCCTTTTACTATATCTGTTATTGTCATGTATGGCATGTACACTGTTTCTTTTATTGTGTTTTCTACTGCTTGCCCTATATTGCACATTTTATATTACATAGCCTTAAGCATGTCTCTTTTCCATATAGGATGTTTAGAGAACTATCACCATAGGGTCGTTTGATTTGACATCATAACTGCACACCATAAAAAACTTAAACTCATCACGACAAGGAGCTTGAAGTTAGCGCGGTGGGTAGCACGACCATCTTCAGCAGCAAAACATATATTTCTCAGCTAAATCATTCATTTCCTAGAATTTAAAGTAACAATCCATAAGATTTCGAGGTTGTTCGCCTAGCGCAACATAAATCCTCAACCTTTTCGTTAGGTATTCGTATGGCTCTGCTGTACGATCTAAACCCTAACTCGTTTTAGGATTCTGAGGTTGTCGTTCGTTACGATCTAAATCCTCACATCTTCTAGGCTATTTGTATGATTGCTTCACATGAATGTAAGCTCTAATTAAATAAAATTGGCAGGATGAAACATTTGAATATTCCCCTCAAAACTGAAGCCAAACCATAGGGTAGACTGAAAAGCCATTGAGGATCTCTTCTGGATCTGTGGCATCCCCTAGCCCTTGTTCATTTGGATCCTATAATAAATGTTACAAGTTTGAATAATTCCCTTTTGCAAACTTTTTGGTCCGATTTCGTTGAAAAGTCATATCCTTTTGAAGTCCTTGAAAATAATTTTTCTTGATTTTTATCGAGAGTATTCTTAAGTGATTTCGGTCATTTAAGATGTAATTAATTATAGGAGTTTGCCGTTATAGGAAGCTTTTTCTAACCCAGCTTAAAATAAACCTTATTTAATTTTTCATATTAAATAGGAGAATTTGTCGGCAAATAAAACGGTTTTGCAGACCAAACGAACGTCATATATATCTTAGTTTATCAGATCGAGTCTCATCCTCAAGTCCTGTGTAAATCCCTCGAGATAGATACAAGATTTGAGGTAAAACGCTCTTTCATTTAAACTATGAAAAATATGGGGTTAGTTTGATTTTCATACTTGATTTTTAAACTTAAATCTATATGTCCCTCCGAGGCGGGCGACGGGATTTCAATTCCGGTGATCGACAGCTTCTTACGGGCAACTCCCCCAAACTAAACAAACCCCCACCCTTTTCCCCGCCGACATGGGCAGGGAGCCATGTTTGGGCCCTCCCACACTTTGTATCTGTATATTTATTTCCACTTAATATATTAGCCTCTTTGGGCTTTCAATATATATATATAATGGCGTCCTCTTCCTTCCCGCTCGACTCTACAAGGGTTTCGCCTCATGGCGAACCCTAGCAATTGTTACGGTCTCACTGCTTTTTCTCCGGCGTCTTCGCGCCCGATTCTGTTTCGTCTCCCGGTCTAGCGAATTTTGCTCTGTGGCGTGGCCCGTCTCTCGTCTTCTCGTCACGCGAGCTTTCCAGGCTCGGAAGTTCTCGGCTCTGCGGCTCGTCTTCTCGCGAGTTATGCAGCTTCCTGTCTCGCGGGTACAACTCGCGATTTAAACTTGTCCCGCGTGCTCTCCTTTTCAGCTTCGGTCGACGCAATTTTTCCCATGTCTTCTTCTTAACGCTACACCGGATGGCTTCAGACAGATCGTAAGTAACCGCACTTGCGGGCGTCCATGCCCAGTTACACCTAAATCGTGCTCTTTCCCTCATTCGTTTAAGTGGACGGAGCACATCCTGGTAGGAAGAATGGGAAGTCTGTCATTTTTTTTACAGAAGTTGAAGATATCCAACTTGCTTCCTCCTGTCGTTTGAATTTGGTAGAGAAATTTTTACATTGTCATCCTAAAATGAAGCCTATTCGCAAGGAATTTGAACTTATGCACATTATTGGAGAGTAAAAAATTGGACTATTAGATAGAAAACACATTCTTATTCAAATTAATAATGAAGAAGATTACACACATTTATTCGCTAGAAGGATAATCTGATTTTATAGCAGAGCAATGAAGATTCTGAAATGGTTTGTGGATTTTGACCCACTGACAGAACCGCCAATCATTCTAGTTTGGATTCGCCTTTCTGGTCTGAAATTTCATTATGTTTATCAAAAAGTGTTGTATCATATTACTTTAGCTTATGGTAAGACATTCAAGACGAGCATTCCTACTTTTAATCTTTCTTATTCATCTGAAGTCAGAGTACTTGTTGAAAGAGACATTACTTCTTCCGCTTCTGAAGAAATTTCATTGGGCACACATCATCATGGATATTAACAGAAGGTAGAGATTGAATATTTTCCTTCGTATTGTTCGAACCGTCGTATGTTCGGCCACTTCAGTTTTCAATGTCATCATCTACATCCCACCTCAGATCAAAAAAGCAAAGTGTTACACTAGAGACAGTGATTCCAACTCCTCCTAAACAACTCTAAGGTATGGATACTATCGATCATCAAAAGAATACACATGAAGACGTCACTATTCCCGCAGGCAATATATCAATCATTCAGCCTACACACAATGTTGTAGCTCTCCCGTCTTTGAAACCTCCTTTCCTGGAGGCGAGGGAGATTCTTCAAACTTTGTCTGCCCTAGAACCTATTGTCGGCACTAAAAGAAAGTTTGAAGAAAGTTTGGGGGTCGCCCGTAAGAAGCTATTGGTCGCCGGAATCAAAATCTCGTCGCTCGCTTCGGAAGGACATTTTAATTTACGTATATATATATATAATTTTTAGAAAAATATGAAATCAAACTGACCTCATATTTTTCACAGTTTAAATGAAAGAGCACTCTACCTCAAATCTTGTATCTACCCCGAGGGATAAACATAAGACTTGAGGATGAGGCTCGATCAAATAAACTAAGAAAGATATGACATCCGTTTGGTCTGCGAAACCGTTTTATTTGCCGACAAGTTCTCCTATTTAATACAAAGAATTAAATAGGATTTATTTTAGGCTGGGTTCGGAAAAGCTTCCTATAAGGGCAAGCCCCTATAGTTAATTACATATTAAATGACCGAGGTCACCTAAGAAAACTCTCGATAAAAATCAGGGAATAATGTCTTCAAAGAAGTCAAAAGGATAGGAATTTTCAACGAAATCGGACGAAGATGTGTGAAAGGGGAAAGGCTCAATTCTGGAACATTGTTGAGGAATCCAAATGAAGAGAAACTATGGGAGGCCACAGATCCTGAGGAGAACCTCAGTGACTTCCCAGTCTATCCTATGATTTGGCTCCAATTTTGATAAGAAATTATTAAAGTATTTCATCCTGCTTTTTTTATTTAATTAGGACTTATATTTGCGTGACAGGGTCACACAAATTGCCTAGAAAATATGAGGATTTACGTCGTATCGGACGACAACCTCGGAACCTAGAACGAGTTAGGGCTTAAATCGTACAGCAGAGCTATACGAATGCCTAAAGAAAAGGTGGAGGATTTACGTTGCGCTAGGCAAACAACCTCGAAATCCTATGGATTGTTGTTTAATTTCTAAGAAAAGGAAAGGTTTTGCTGAGGAAGACATGTTCTGCTGTTGAAGATGGTCGTGCTGTCCACTGCGCTAGCTCCAAGTTTTTCGACGTGACGAGTTTAAGTTTTCTAGGGTGTCCAGTTATAGAGTCAAATCAAACGGTCCTATGGTTGTAGTCCTCAAAACATCCTATATAAAAAAAAAGGTAAACATGTTTAAAGTTATAAGATGTAAAGTGTGCGATGCAGGAACGAACAGAGCATGCAAGTGGAACAGTAGTAGGCAAAAATAGGAGCAGTACAATATGTTATACATGAAGAACAGTAGCAGGTAGAAACAGACGTAATATGACATGCTATACAGGAAGAACAACAGCAGGTAGAAACAGGAAAATTAAGTGCTGTAAAATATAAAGCAAACTTGTACGCCCGTGAGATCCGATGCTCCTTAAGCATAGCAAACCTAAATGCACCTCAAAAAGTAAAGTCCGGAGGAAAACGTCATCCAGAAAATCCGAGAAAAAACGGTAAAACTCGAGAAAATCAACAAAAGAGACTCAAGTGAAAGAAAATCCTCAAAACTCTTGGGGAAATTCCGAAAGAAAAGAAAAGTAACACGAGTGTCCAGTCTCAAAACTTCGGTAAAACAAAAAGGAAATTCTGATGAGGGGAACCGCAAGCACTCGTATGGGACTAGGTTCAGCTATATTTATTCTCGAGGGTCCACGAAGGCTACTCGATCACCTGAATATATAGAACTCGTCACTCGTCTAGAAGTGTGTCTTGAACCTCACTTAAGGGGCTATTTCCCAGCCTAAACAGGTATTCGTCAGGTGGACAACCAATTTTAAAACGTATTTTTAAAATTTATGTTTTTGACATACACACAAATTCTTAGACATGCAAAGAGGAGTTATCAATTTTGTTTCTTAGAAAAGTGTGTTTTCATTTGAAAATGATTTATCAAAACTTATCTCTTTTTTTTTGAAATTTTTGTTGTCCACGAGTCGATTACGCTACCGGGCATAGGACTGCCCACATCCTGAGGAGGTTCGAGCCAACTGCCGCTAGACTTATGTCGGTGAAGGATACAATATTCTATTGTTCATTAAATGTCTGGATCTTGATGTTATAGGATAGGATATCTTTCTGCTCTATCTTCGGTGTGCCTTTATCATCAACACCGTACGCCCCAAAACGACTACTTGCGAACTTGCTTGATGGTTTCACGTATAGCCTATGCATCGAACATAAGCATCGAAAACCGAACCAAGAAGCAAGGAAATAAAAGAACAAAAATGCGGTGAGAGAGAGGAGACACTGATCCATCTAAAACAACGAAAAGGAGACTGGATCAGTTCTCAAAAACTCCTATCGAAAAGACCTGGAAAAGTAGGGCCCGATGTCTTTCCTAACAAACGTAAAACATTCTTTTGCGCTGACTCTCCAAACCCCAAGAACGCAGGATTAATCAAATCAACTAAATACTCTCCCAAAATGAGATTTAAAATTTTCCAAACTTCGAAAGAAAATGATCGCGGGGAAACCACCGTCAATATTTCCAGACTCATACTAAATCGAAATTCTTCCAACTTTCAGATTAATAGATAGCCTTATACACCAAATAAGCACAAAATCTTCCCATAAAACCAGATAAACACTCACGGCCAGGGTCAACAGAGAAGGGGAAACAGCCCACAAGGCTCTCGGCCACAGCCAGGGATGGGGATAGGAGGGGCTCACGGCTAGAGCAAGGAATGACTACCAAACTCCATAACCAAAGGGAGTCTATAAGACAACAAATAAGGCTTATAGTTAAGGCAACAAAAAGGCCCAAAAGAACTAATAAAAGCTCACGGTTTAAGGCAGCAAAGAACAACTGCAAAAGCCCATGACCAGAGGCCATCCAAAGTACAAGTAAGGCCCACGGCTACAACAACCCAGAGCACAAAGGGGGCTCACGGCTAAGGCAAACAGAAGAAGCACCAATAGCTGCTACAACGCTCCCCTGACAAACACAAAAGGACAACTAAAGTAATCCTAATTTTTGGGATGGCAAACTTGATTCATCCACAACACTCAAGTCAATCCAAGCTTAGCAAGGAAAAACCGAATCACACCCCATGACCTACAATAGGCCTCACGGGTAGGGATCAAAAGGGGAGGCTGATTCAACCACATCACAAACCCACGGCTAGGCACCAAGCAAACATCAAATTGCGGCCTCATAAACTGCCAAATCAATCCATCAAAACCAAATAACAGCCTTCGAGTAGGGACAACACAACACATCCAAAACAGGTTCTCGGGTAAGAGCAGAAATCAACAAGAATCAAAAAGAACCAAGCCATCCCTCTGATATGGATTAAAATCAGCAAAGCCATCTCTCGGGTAAGGGCCAAACAAAGCAAACCAAGTCCCCCAACTAGAGCCAAACCGAGCCCGGCAAGGCTAAACAAAACGAACACAGCTCCCCACTAGAGCTAAACCAAGCTCAACAAGGCTAAACAAAACAGACACAGCTATTAACCGAGGCCAAACCGAGCTCAAGAAGAACCCAAGTCAAACCGAGCTCAAGAAGAACCCAAGTCAAGCCGAGCCCAACAAAAACCAAAGCCAAGCCATTTAAAGCCCAAAATCGAGCCTAACAATATCAAAATCCAGACTCCCATAAAGCAATAAACATCCAACCATTTCAAACCCAAAACCGTGACTTCAAATCAAGCTAGAACCGAGCTCAACAAGAACCAGAAGCCAAACACAGCCCCCAACAAGAAACAAAGCCAAACACAGCCCCCAACCAGAGCCAAACTGAGCTTAACAAAAAACCAAAGCCAAAAACGAGCTCCCAAAAAGAAACAAAGCCAAAGCCGAGCTCAACAAAACCAAAGTCAACACCAGCAATATTAAAATTCAGATTTATATATATATATATATATATATATATATATATATATATATATATATATATATATATATATATATATATATATATATATATATATATATATATATATAAATGAAGTTCTAGCCATTTCAAGCCAAAACCAAGCCTCCAAGTCGAGGAATCACCTGCGTATCTAAATATTCCAGGCATGAAACAATCTCAACAGATATTTGAACAGGGGTGATGTCGCATGGGGAGCTAAACCGAACTCCACATATGTATAAGAAGTAAAACGAGTTCTCTAGCATTCCTTTTAAGTAAGAGCAAGTCATAAGATGCCAAAACCGAAACCCCAACATGCATGAAAGGCCAAATAACCTCTCCCATATCTCATGCTAAATAATAAAATAAAAAGAAATGAAAAGCCTCATAATTCATATCCCAACATGCTTGCAAGAAGTTCTAGAATTATTTCAAAATCATATTTCAAGCTTCCAATTCACGATAATAGAACTATGCCACTGTTTCATCTCAAACAAGTAGAAAGAACGAGAATATTTATGACATGCTATACTCCCACCATTCTAAGCAAGTAATCAAATCGAACTCCTAAAACATGCTCATACTCCTATCCTTCACATGCTTTTAAAATGAATGCCTCAAAATATATGTAAGTAAAGAGAACTAGCATGCTGTATCATCCAATAGAGACAAGCTCAAAGTCTCGGCAGAGAGAAAATCGAAAGGCAACGAGGCACCACAAAAAGTGGGGGAAGAAGAGTACCTCAAGAATGCCAAAGTAAAGCCCTGCAACACAAGAGTTCACCCCAAAGAAGTGCTCTCACAGAAATTCCCTCTCTAATTTCCCCACAGTCAAAATTCTTACTCTCCTCTTAGAAAACCTTTTCTCAACAACCTCAAAAAAAAACAAATGAAACTATCCTTATAGGCAGAGACGAGAGGAGAACAGAGAAGGGATCACACCCACGACCCACGACACTCGAATCGGGCCATGAAGGAAAAGGACACGCCCCCTGCCCACAGAAGGCGAAGCCACCGAAGTATCTCGGACCGAGCGGTGAGGCTAAAGGCGGCGAGGGAAGCATCGGGAAGAGGAGAAGAAATGTCATTCCAGTGTACCAGGGAGCAAGCCTCCCAGAGTCAAATTACCAGAGCGACTGGCGCGGCTTCGGGAAGGAAAGCCGCGAGCAGAAGAAAGTCAGGGAAGGACGGAAGCGAAGTCAACTTTCCCTCGCATGAAGGAAGAGGAGCTCGCTCGGCTCGAAACCGAGAAAGGGAAAGAGCCAGACAGGCGAACGGGAGAAGGAGAAGAGGCAGAGCTCGGGTGCGCGTGTGAGGAGTTAGGGATTAAAGAGGAAAGGGGGAGAGGGGTAAAAAAAAGGTTAATTAATATATATATATATATATATATTAAATAAAACCCAATTTACTCGCGCGCGGTGACGTAACAAAATGGGTGTCCTCCCTGGGCAAAATCGACGTTCCGGACGCGCCGGTGCAGTTTATTTTGTCATCCGGGGTTGCTCGGACGAAGTCGTCGAGAATCGAGTGGAAAACGCGTCAAAATTCAAATTTCACAAAATTTCAACCCACGATCGATCGTCTCAAAAGGTTTACTCGAGCCCTCGCAAATAATAGTACAAGCGATGTGAATTGCGACGATCGGACACGTCGACTCTCCGAATTGCGAAGCTCGTGTGCGCGGGAGTGCGAATTGTGCAGAAGGCCACCCTAAGGCTCGGAAAGGTCCTATAGGAATCCCTTTTGGATTTCCTCATGTCGGTTTCATCCTTCTAAGTGCTAGAAGTCAATACCACACACGCGAAACTCCAAAAGAGGACGGAAGTAGGTCGGACTAAAATGAGGCGGGTCCCACTTCTAAGGTTCTAAGATAGTCGCAGGAAGACCCCTAAGGCTAGATCCTAACTCCTACGAGAAATACTAGACCTCACGAAAAATGAGGTCAACACCTANCCCTTTGATTTTGTAATTTGCTACAAATTGCCACTGCTAAATTATGAGTACGATTAAAAATTTCAAATTCTCTAATGGCTTAATTTTTCAAAATAGTGAATTATGAAGTGCACTTGATAGGGCATGAAATTTTTTATTAGCTAAAGTTGATTTAGAACTTTTTTTTTTAAATGAGCATTCACATAAGATCTGTAAGGTCCGCTTGGACAGTGCAACTTGTGCCTGTTGATAAGGATTATTTGGTTTTGTTGAATTGATTACCTCATATGATTAAGTAGATTAGAGTTCATGTTATTTCGTGATTGACTAAGTAGATTAGAGTTCATGTAATACGTGATGATGAAATTAAGGAATTTTGATCAGATTTGTTATTATTTCTTCTAAATATATTTTATGCTAGAGTTGATGTATTTTTACACAATCTTAAAATCAATTTATTGCTAGTATAAGCTAGGCTATTAGTGCCTACTAGCTAGCCTTGATCAAAATTCTTACTCATCATCGAAAGAAATTATTAATAATTGGGGATTGTGACTATAGAAAGTTTTGAACTAGATCAAAAAGTTAACACAAAACGAGAGTGAAACTTATAGATAGTACCTTATTTAAAATCTAACACACCTAAAATTGGTCTTGAACTACATACACTCATGAAAGAGCGGAAGCTTTAGATGTCTTTGTTGATTGGGATCCCATAGTTTCCTTTCTCGCTAGCCCTAGTCGCAAGTGTATTGCGAGTGGCAAAGGCGAATAGGGAGAGTGTGAGTTTCATAGGTATGTGTAGGATGCGTTCCTGTCCTTGGTTTCCCACTAGCAAACTTGTGAGTTATGGCGCAAGAGAGAAAGACAGGATTTTTGAAGGTCTCTATATGCTGCAATTCCGTCGTTGCTTTTCACGTTGGGTCTAATCGCGACTGTATTTGTCTGTATCTGAGGAGACAAATGCGAGAGGAACATTTAGGGTGAGAGTGGCGCAAAAGGAGAGAAGATGGGAGTTTCGGAGGTTTTTGTATGATGCAGTCCCATCACTACTTTTCTTGCTAGCCTTAGGGTCTGTTTGGGGCAGCTGCAGCTTATTGAATAATTTGATGATAAGCTGATTAAAAATAATTTGCTGATAAGTTAGGTGCAGTGACTATTATAAATTTTTATTTTTTTGGAAAAGTCAGATCGTTGCTAGAAAGCTGCCACCGCACCTAGATTGATGCGGTGTGAAAACGTTGTTTTCAGTATTTTGAAAACACATAAGCTACTTTACCCAAACAGGTCAGACGCTTTTTCAAAACGCCACCGCACCAAATAAGTTGCCCCAAACATACCCTTAGTCGTGATTGTATCGCGAAGCTTGCTGTCAGAAAGTGGAAGGAATTTTCGAGCGGGCCTTTATTTGCTCACAGTGGCGGAAGACAAATCGATTTGAACAGGAAGGAGAAGTTTTATTTCTGTTGCGTGCAGTTTTCTGAGGCTGAGAGGAGTAGGGGGCCTGATTTCAGTTTTGTACATGAAAGAGAGGAGCGGGGGCAGTTATAGATCCAATGGTATGAGCAGATAGGCCATTTCTTTTTGTTATTTTATTTATTTTTTTAATGTTCCACACTTATTAAAGAGGTCTAGAGGACCAGGATTTATAATCCTAGATTTGAGTAGTGCAGATGTAGGTCTTACTATTTTTACTATAGAATTCTTATGATCTTATCTTACAGACAAGGCAACCAAAGGATTAACTTGGTTTGATGGGCACTAGTAGATGGTTTGATGGGCAATATAGAATTCTTATGATCCTATCCGAATGCCGGTCATGATTGTTTGAAGATTTCTCATAATTCTCTTGAACTTCACACTAATAAGTTTCATATTAGATACTAAAGGCATTTACTTTTCTTCACAGATGTACATAATTTCATTCTAGAGTGATGGTGTCTACATCATAGTAGTTTGTATCAATCTCAACAATCTTGACAAAATTTAGCAAGTCACTTGTATGTTTAGCTAATTTGGGATCAAACATAGTGTTGATCAGACTATTCTTCGAATTTATCGAACTTTATGGAAACCATAGGTTCTCATCTCCGATCAATCATAAAATATCATCCTTAATATTTTTAGGATCATAATTGTTATAATCATCTCAAGACAGATATTTTAGGAGTTAGTCTTTTGAAGGCATCTATTAGAAACATCTGAATAAAAAGAAAAAAAAACCGTGAAATGGCTGGATGGCTGGAGGAGGTATGCTGGGTAGCGTTGTTGCAGCTGTAAGGATGGTCCGAGTAAGTTCATGTTCTTGGCAGCCAGCAAGAAGTCAGTAAATGCATAAGCAACATGAAGCAGGATTTATTGCCTAACGTATTCTAGTTTTTGATGCGTCATGGAAGGCCATGATGAATGCTTTGATGGGTTCCATCTCGCTCTCTGAAAATGATGCTACTGACTGCAGCTTACACTCAACTGGTTTTGAACGGTATAAGGCTTCTAAAGTGCTCTGTTATTTACCTTTATTAGCTCAAATGCTCAACGTAAGCAGCTTTAGCGCTGACTGAAACCGTAGTACAACTGCTGCAGTTTGTGGTTGAAAATATTTAGCTATGCAGACGGGCTTGATTATTTTTTTTTTGTGTTTTGAGAAGCCATGTGTTATTGTGTTTTTCCATGATTTCTAAGCAAATTATAGTGCAGGAATTGTTTGTTTCAAGTTCAAAGACTATCATGCAGCAGTGGAAGATCTTTCTTCTTGTGTCAAATGCGATGCGGAAAACAAGTCTGCTTACACATACTTAGTGAGTACAAGCATTTTTCTTACATTTGCTTCAATGCTGAGATTGAGCAACGTTGTCTTATAATTAGAAACTAAAAAGTATAAACTATACAGGAAATGATATAAATTAGCCTCAACCTTCATAATAGCAAAGCTGACGGTGAAATTTGCCTTAACTCAGAAATCGTTACATCCCCAAACTCTAGATGGTAATTAGGAACTTCATTTCTTACTTCTTGTATCCCTTGCTTTGTGAACTTAACCACTTTTGTTGGACTATTTCCACATGCTATAGTGTGTTTGCCACCCTTTCCAGGATAGAGACAGAATAAACATTTAGTTTGCTCATGCAACAGAATAAACATTTAGTTTGTTCATGCACCAGTACATATTTCATGCTTCAATGTTAAAAAAGATTATTGATCAAGTTCAAATGATCCAATATCAGAAGTCATAAAAGCACACAATTCATTTTTTTACCATAACATCATCCATTGGATATTACGCTTGATAATTGTGTCAATAATTCTATTTCGAGATCGCAGCATGTAATTATCATATTACAAGTCGTTAATATTTGTGGGCATGCATTATTATTTACTCAATCCTCGCCATCCATCTTGTTATGATTAAAAAAGAAGAGTATGAAGGGTTTCGTGTCACTGTCACGATCAGGTCCGAGTGCTTAAAATTATCAAGGCGGGAACTGTCGGTCGAACGTAGAAAAATTATCTAGCAGTACTACTTTACAATAAAATTCCAAGCATAAGGACTTCTATTTCATAAAATTTATAAGCATCTAACTTAAAATACAACTGAACTAAAATACCTATTAGCTTGCGTTCCACGAAGTCCATACAAAAACTCTCTGGGGTCCATCTAGTTTATAAGTGTTTTTCCAATAAAATATTATCAACTAAAGGTTTGAGTGAAAACTACTCATTGGACATATATTTATAAATTACAATTATCATTGAACGGTATCTGTGAAACGACACCCGTTTCACAGGTGTCGTAACAAATAATTCTTTTCTCTCAATTCTTTTAAATTAATGAAATTAATTTCAATAAAATTTTCAGGTTATTACAATCTTCCCTCATAAAATTTCGTCCTCAAAATTTAAAGTAAAAGAATATGTTTTATACCTTAATTGAACATGCGATGATACCTATCTCTCGTTTTTTATTCCTTCTCCCATGTGGTATTTTTTTCAGTCCCGTGTTTTCATAAGACATGAATAAAAGGATTCTTTGCACTCTTGAACTGCTTTACTCATAATCTATTATTTTTTTTGCTCATCCATAAATGTTAGATCAAGTTGAATATCTATGGGGTCTGTGACAAGCTTATTAGTCTCATTAGTAATATACTTTAACAGTAAGAAGATATGAAATACATTATGTACTCTGTACTTATGTGCTGGTAGTGTAAGCTTGTAGACTACTTTTTCAGTCTTCTCCACAATTTTATACAGACCAACATATCGTGGGCTCAACTTTCCAGACTTTCGAAATCTTTTAACACCCTACATCGAACTGACCTTAAAAAAAAAACAAATTCCCCCACTTCAAATTTCATTGATCGGTGCTTAGTATCATGATAATTTCACTGTCTATCTTAGATTGCTCTCAGTCTGTCATGGGTCGATCGAATCTTCTCAGTTGTTTCATCAATTCAATCAACACCAATTAATTTTTTTTCACCTTTTTTTCTCTCAACAAAGATGTGTCCTGCATTTTTTTCTATAAGGGTTTCGTAAGGAGCCATACCAATACTTGTCTGGAAACTGTTATTGTAGGCATATTCTATCAGTGGTATGTGTATTTGTAAGCTTCCGCCAAAATCAAGAACACTAAGTCGAAGCAAATGTTCCAATAATAGATTGTATTCTGTGACTGAACATCTATTTGAGGATGAAAAGCTGTACTTAAGGTCAATAATGTACCCAAAGCCTCTTGAATTTCCCTACACAGTTTGGATGTAAATCTATCATCTCAATCTGAAATAATAGACTTTGGGACTCCATGCAGTCGTACAATTTTATCAATAAAAATTCTAGCCAACTTGTTTGTAGCATCTATCAGTCTAATAAGCAAGAAATGTGCTGAGTTGGTCCGACGATCAATAATCACACATACAAAATCTCGACCTTGCTTTGATCTCGGTTGTCTCGTCACAATGTCCACGACAATGTCCTCCCATTTCCAATCTGATATAGACAACGGTTGTAATAGCCCATTAGGCTTTTGATGCTCAGCTTTAACCCTCTTGTAAATAGGACACTTTGCTACAAATTCTGCTACGCTGCGCTTCAACCTTGGCCACCAGAGTGACCCTTTAAGCTCTTGATCCATCTTGTTGCTTCTTGGATGTATCGTATATCTTGAATAATGTGTTTTATGTAGGATTTCTTTACACAAATCAGGTGTACAAATTCTTTTCTTGCACCTCAATAGCTTTTCTTCCTCGATCCCTTACTTCTCTAATTGATTTGCATTCACTTGGTATAATATTTCTAAAACTCTGCATCATATAGTGATGCATATCATATTCTGTCATTCGAAGTTGGCTGAATTAACATCTGATTCAACAGTGCAAAACTTTTATCAGTTGGTGTCACTACTAATAACTGTAATCGCTCCATATCTTTAATAAGTTCTTCTTACTGTGTAATTACCTAGTTATCACTGTAACTTGCCTTTTTGCTTAGCGCGTCTGCCGCAACACTAACTTTCTCGGGGTGATATTGGATATTCTTATTATAATACCTAAATAACTCAAGCCATCTCCTTTGCCTCAAATTCTACTCCTTATGAGGGAAAGTATGCTTTATTTTTTTGTGATCGGTGATTTCTTCACATTCGAGACGATAAAAATAATGCCGTCGTATTTTCAAAGCAAATACAACAGCTGTTAGTTCTAGATCGTGTGTCGGATAATTTTTCTCAGGATTCTTTAATTGTCTAGAGGCATAAGCATTTACCTTCCCTTGTTGCATAAGCACACACCCATCCCCTTAAAGATACTTCATTATAAATCTGAAAGCCTTCTTTTCTTGAGGGAATAGGCAATATTAGAGTTGTCATCAAGCGCATCTTCAACTTCTGAAACACTTCCTCACAACAGTCTATCCACTCATGTTTCACCGTCTTTTAATCAATCTGGATAATGTCATCACGTTCTGTGAGAACCCCTCAATCAATCTCCTGTAATAACCTGCCAAAAAAAAGAACTCTGAACTTCTGTAATAGTATTTGTTTGGGTCAATTAACTATCGCTTTAACCTTATTTTGGTTCAGTGTGATGCTTTCACTGCTAATGATATACCCCAAAAAATGCTATGCTCTTCAACCAGAATTCACACTTTGACAACTTGGCATATAACTCATTCTCCTTCAATATCTGCGAAACGGTATGAAGATGATTTGTGTAGTGGGTCTAATCAATGGAATATATTAAAATGTTGTTGATGAATATTATCACAAATCTCTCCAGAAATGGTTTAGATTTTGTTCATCGAGTCCATAAAAACTACAGGTGCATTTATCAACCCAAAAGGCATAACCACAAACTCATAATGCTCATATTTGGTGCTGAAAGATGTCTTTGCTATATCATCTTCCTTAATTCTCAATAGGTGATATCCCGAGTGTATATCAATTTTAGAAAACGCCGTATGCCTCTTCTAACTGATCAAAAAGCTCATTAATTCTTGGCAGAGGATATTTGTTGTTGATTGTGAGCTTATTTAATTCTCAATAATCAAGGAATATCCTTAAGCTCCCATCTCTCTTCTTAAAAAAAAACATTGGAGCTCTTCAAGAGAAAGTGTTTGGCCAGATAAATTCCTTCTCCAATAAATATTGCAATAAAATTTTTAATTTTTGCAATTCTTTGATTGCCATCCTATAAGGTGCTTTCGCCACTTTTTTGCATCTGGTATTAAATTGATAAGGAAATATCTATCTTCATGGAGGCAAACCTGACAAATCATCTAAGAATACCTTTGGGTACTCCTTTACTATCGGTATATCTTCCAACTTCTTGGGTTCCTTCACTATTTTAATAACTTGTGCTACGAAGCCTTGATACCATTTTGCTAACAATTTACATGCCTTTAAATTGGATATCATCATTGATAAAACTTTTATCTTTGATAAACTTTAATTCTTCTTTTCGATGGATATTGAATTTGATTATCTTTTTAGAAAAATCAATAGTTTTGAAAGGAATGGATAACCAATCCATCCCTAGGATCACTTCGAATTCAGTTAGTGGCAACCTTAACAAAATTGCCTTGAAGCTTCTATCATTGATAGTCAGATTCACATAACATCTTCTATCTGCCATTATATGAGACCCATTACATAGAAGAACTGAAGAACTGATAAGCCATCAGACATTTTGAATGATTCCAATCCTTTGGATTTCACACTCTTCAGAGAGAAACAAATGTGATATNTTTCATTCTTTGATGGCTCATCGTTGTCTAAATTCTCATAAAATTATGATGAGTTGTTAATGGATCACTTCATCAATTCAGATCTAACTCCAACATCACCTCCACCACCAGTGCTTCAACCTAAACCATCTATTACTGATGTTTACGCTACAAGATCTCATCCACCAAATCCTAATCCAGCATCGCTATAATCTTCTTCAGTGGACCCTCATATTAATGAACTTGACTTTTCTATTGCTCTTCGAAGAGGCAAATGAAAATGCATGTATCTTATTTCCTCTTGTGTTAATCATAACCAGTTATCTTCTACTTCTTGTTCTTTTATTGCTTCTCTTCACTCTGTTGAAGTCCCAAGATCTGTTCAACAAGTCTTATATCATTCTAGGTGGCGGGCAGTGAAGCTTGATAAAATAAATGTCTCAACTGAAAAAGAAAGTTAAAAACTAGTTAAACTACCTTCTAATAAGAAGGTTGTTGGATGTAAATAGGTATTTGTAATTAAATTTCATTTTGATGGATCTATAGCTGATCTCAAAGCTAAGTTGGGGCCAAGGCTTATAGGATAAACGACTTAGATATGTTCGTTCTAGTAGCAAATTTGACTTTAGTTTGTCTATTTTTGGTCTGTGACAGCAATGAATAATTGGCCCCTACACAAGCTTGTTGTGAAGAATGTCTTTCTGCATAGCCCCTGCACAAGCTTGTTGTGAAGAATGTCTTTCTGCATGATTATCTTTTAGAAGAGATATACATGACATAACCTCATGGGTTTGTTACTCAAAGGGATTTTGAAAAAGTATGTCGTCTTCGGAAGTCATTATATGGATTGAAACAAAGTCCTCGAAGTGGTTTGAAAAATTTAGCCAAGCAGTAGAAAAGTTTGGAATGCAGAAAAATAAATGTGATCACACTGTATTCTACAAACAATCTGTTTCTAAGATCATTCTATTAATGAATTATGTTGATGATATTATTATTAGTGAAAACAATATGCAAGGAATCTTATAATTGAAATCATTTCTGCAAAATCAGTTCAACATTAAAGATTTGAGTTCCTTGAAATATTTCTTAGGGATTGAGGTATCAAGGAGCAAAAAGGATATCTTTTAATCTCAATGAAAGTATGTTTTGGATTTATTAATAGAAACTAAAAAATTAGGTGTCAAACCATACAGTACGTTATGCTTCCTAATCAACAACTTACCAAAAATGGAGTCTTTTAATGATCTTGAATGATATAAGAAATTAATAGGACAAGTAAACTACCTCATAGTGACTCGTGCTGACATTGCTTATTCAGTTAGCACTATAAGTAAATTCATGTCTTCCCCCACAGTCCAACATTGGTTAGTTATGGAACAGATACAATGTTACCTCAAAAAATCTCTTGGATAAGGTATTCTAATATAAATATTGAATATCTCTCTTATACAAATTGGGCGAATTCCAAGATTGATCAGAAATTCATTA
>NEWO01000758.1:260788-272550 GCA_003013225.1 Phalaenopsis aphrodite | reverse complement strand
GGATTTCACACTCTTCAGAGAGAAACAAATGTGATATCCCGATATCAGATAAAGTTTCGACTGATTTGCTTTGAATAGATACAAAACATATAATAAGGAGAATGTAAAATTCTCCAAATATAAATAAAGATTTGGCGGATTTGTTGAAATAAATAAATAACTATAAAGACGTTAGGTGAATTATTTACTTTTTGCTGAGTCAGTGCATATACTCTAGGTTATACACCTCGGTGTGTCTAACCTAGAGCTTGAGCTGATCCTGACGACTCAGTTGACCTTTGTTTGCCAAAAGTCCTCTGAGTAAGGGGGGGGCACTAACTCTGGCATCAACCTGAGGTCTCTGGCCTAAGGTAGGGCACGACCTCCCCATGTGTCTGGAGTGATGGCACTAAAAATAAGTGTTGGTGTTTGACGAGCACTCTCTTCTATGCACCCTTCCATGCTTGACACAGGTGGTTCAATTGTTGTTGCTGCAAGTGCCACTATCAGTACCATAGCTGCTGGGTCGAGACTTCTTCATGATAGTCTGCCTAGACTGGACAGACTAAGTGGCTTTTCCCGATTTGGATTTATCATCTCTTCTCTTCTAAAAATCTATGTCTTTCTATACTCAGTAATTCAATCTCTATTTTCTTGGTCCTCTCCTCAAATATAGAGTAGGGATTAAATGCTGACGAATGACATCCTTCAATCTTGATAGAAAATGATGATACATTTCCTCAGCATTGGGGATTATTGAGGTGTATACCTGGACAATGTCATGAACTCAACCTCATACTGCATAATGGAACAATCGTCTTGTTCGAGCTTGACAAACTAATCCTGCATCTGCCTTCTGCAGCTTTCTGTGCCACCATCTCTATATTTCCCCTCAAAAGCAAAAGTGGCTAATGTGATCCTCATCTCATAAGAACAAGACAAAACATCAATGATTTTCTTCACTCGCATAATCTAATTTTCTGCCTCAACTGATCTTTTTGGTCCTGAAATAGTGGTGGCTGCATGTTCTAGAACAACTTTAGATATTTATCCATCTGCGTTGTTCCCCTACCACTCGTCCGGGCTTGAGAATTCTAATAAGTCGTGTAACTGCGACCATCATTTGAGTAAAAGCCTCCATAAGGACGCTATCACCACTGGATGGAGGATTAATACCTTTTGCCTCTTTATTATTTCCATAAGTGTCCAACGGAACAATATCAAATTCCCATGAAATACCAAAATTTTAACATTATGAACATAGACATTATAATTACTACTTAATTATGTTAATAATTATTAATGATTTTCCTAATGACTCTTTTCTATACACCGTCTTATTGCCTTAAACTGTGCTCTAATACCACTCTTAGTAGGACCCGACTCGACAGCTTGGAGCTACCGAGGCGGGGACTCTTGGTCAGACTAAGGAAAGTTGTATAACAGTTTCATTTTACAATAATATCCGAAGCACAAGAATGTTGTTCTATTTCATAAAACTTATAATTACAACAGTTTATTCATATTTAAACATTTACATCTAACATAACATAAAACTAAACTAAAATACCTATAAACTTGCGCTCCACAATGTATGTACACATACTTCTTTAGGTCCATCTAGTCTACAACCGGTTTTCCTATAAAATCTTAGCAACTGAAGGTTTGAGTTAAAAATATTGAGTGGGAAAATGTTTTTAAATTACAATATTTGTTATTTTAAAATATTTTTAAAAAAATGCAATAAAAAGTAAAAGGCTGTGCGGTAAAAGGGAAAAGTTAAGAAACATGTTTCATTTACTTTCATTTATTTTTGTTACACTTTTCATTATTGAGAGTCACTATCTAAACGTAAATTTTCTAAAATATATGTTTAACCTTTTTCAACCCATTATAAACGTAGACGACCATTTTCATTTTCATTTTTATTTTTATTTTTATTTTCGTGCACAAATACATTTCATTCTCATGCCAGTACTATCTAATAGTGACTCCCATATGCACGTGTTTGTTATAATTTATTCATTTTCTTTCATTTAACATTTAAAAGAAAACATTGATTTTTGCATTTTAAAAGAAACATTGGAAAACAATAAAAATTCGTGTAAATAGCATAACTATTATAAAATAAAATATTTACCCTCCTCTACAATGCAATCAAATTGTCCTTTTCGTCAATTCAAATCTATTCTTTTGGCTCCCTCAACTATAAGAACAATTTAATTTCTATTAGTTTTATTTTTATTTTATTTTAATTCTAACTTTACTATTGTTATTAAATATATTCATTTAAAATTTGAGCCTACTTGAAAATTTCATAGAAATAATCAAATTACATTTATTCCTGTGAAATTTTCAATTTATTGATTATTAGAACATTTCATTAATATTAATACATATAATGACAATAATTAAATCAATTTTATGTTATAGTTTCTAAAATTTTCATTTGGGCAGACTTAAATTTAATAGTAAATTAATTCTAAATAAATTTTAAATTTAGGCTTCTTTATTTCATTTTAATATTTATTACTTAGGAGAATAACAATTAATTTTAACAAAAATAAACTTTATACTTGGAACTCCTCCCCTTCTTCCTCTACCTTAGCTTCCATGTAAAAAATTCCTAAAGTTTTAAGAATCAAACATTAGAATGTTTGGAAAATTAATTGAATTAATTAGGATTTACATTTCATAATTTAATTTAAATCAATTACTATTAAGGACTTAAATAATTTAATAGTTTACCTTATAATCCTCTTCCTTGCCCTAAAATGTTCGAAACAAGCCAAGCTCGATGGAGTTCTCCCACACTCTGAAGGATCCCGCGAGCCATTCTTTCTCCTCAAGCACTCGGGTCGATCCTACAAGCTACATCAGAGGTAGGAAACTGCTCGCACTTCTCCTCCTTCTTCGTTGAAGAACTTTGTCACAAATGCTTCTCCCTCCTCGGTTTGCTCAATCGAGGGCGTAGGAAGTTGCGTCGAGTGCCTCACGCTTCTCTTCTACGCTCGCACAAACACTGGGTTGTCGATGATGCAAGAGACTAGAATCCGCTCCCATCGACATTAGAGATAAGTGACTATGCAGAGGAACGAGTGCACAAGATTCAGAAATTCCACGAAGAAGTCAGAAAAGAGATCACTAAGCAGAGTCACATTTAACAGGCACAGAAGAATAAGACAGGAAAAAAGGTCACATTTAATGAAGGAGACTTAGTGTGGATTCGACCGAAGAAAGAAAGATTCTTGGTACGAGTATTTGGAAAACTCATGCCCATAGTAGGCGAATTTTTCAGAATACTCCAGAAGTTAAATGATAATGCTTACAAGATCGACTTGCCAGGGGACTATAATTTTTCAGCCTCGTTCAATGTTGCATACCTGACATCGTATTATGATGACTTGGAAGCTTTGATAGATGAAGTCGAAGCTCTCCCAAACCTGGGAGACTGACACGAGAGCTTGCTGGTATTAATCAACCAATTGTTCAAGTCCAACAGAGTATTAGTCTAGCAGGAGGCTGGACTGGCTCCTTTTTTTGGGCGGTACTTACCGCCCAAGTTTTCCCCCTCTTCCTTTCGTTTTCCAACCTATCTATCCTCTATTAATATGCATATTTCTTGAGTCTAGGGAGAGGTTATGTTTTGTTTTCCGATTGCTGTTTATAGGATTCTCTTCCCTTGCTAGAGTTGTATCCGAGGACATGTGGTGCTCCGGCTATTTCCTGCTTCAGGGTGGTGACTATTCCCATTGATTTCAGTGCTTCCCCTACCGGCCTACAACTGTCGACCAGTAATTGCCCAACCATCTGTCTGGTATCCCCTTCCAACACCTTCCACCGGCTGCTATACATTGCCCCCTTTTCTCCCTTCCAGCAACCAGCCATCTACACTCTCCCCTCCTCCTTTCCCTTGCTCCTAGCTGCCAACCCTTCCTCCTCCTTCCCCCACATCTCCTATTCCGGGCCACCATGCAACCTCTTCTTCCCCATGCCTCCTCACAACCATCCGAGAATCCCCTCCCTTTCCCCTTCCTGATTCAGACCGCTAGCCTAACTTCTCCTGCTCCCCCTAACCACCTCCACCTTTAGCGCTATCCATCACCTACCATCTAGTCTTCACAGCTTCCCACGAATACCCTTCCCCGGCCCTAGCCAGATATTGTTGTTTATTATCCTTTTTTTTTTCTTTTTCAGTTCTTTTTGAAGTCTTGATTGTAACCCTAATTATTTGCTTAATAATCTCTGCTTCCATTATTGCAGGTTGGTTAATTCTGGTATCACATATCATTAGTCATACCTAATCGTTGTCTTTTGGTTTGAAAATCATGATATAATGTCCCATTGAACACCTATGGGGGAGTTGCATTTTGTTTGGTTGCACAAGTTTTTTGTTGCATGTATGTGCAGCTGACCACCTTCTATTTCGTCTGTTTTTTAGTACTTAGAAGTTAGAACAATATCAAGAGTAACTTGGAACAGTGAATGCGATACTAATGCTATACTTTCATAGATGAACCAGTCTTTTTCATTGTGGTTGACATATTTATGTTTGCAACATATACTTTCGTGGCTTCTCGCATCTAATGGAAGAGAACATTAATTGTCCAAATGCTGATTTGTTTTTTCATAAATTATTTGTGTGCGTATCTATCTATAAAAGTTGCTTGCGTGGTCTTAGTGATCAATTCAGATTGCTCTCCGGTAATTTCCCCGCAGCAAATTTTCTGTCTGTCACCAAGTTCTGCGAACCCAAAGTTCATTTTGTTGCAATTTATACTTTAGGTTCCATGCTTAGGCTGTATCTGTTTAATTACTCTTTTATGTCCTTGCTGTTCCGTCTTATAAATTGGTGTTTTACAAAACAATCTAGCATTATTTACATTATAGATTATAAGGGAAACTGAGTACACATTGATTGGTTCTCTGATTATTTTATGGTTTTTTGTGGTGTTTTTTGCCAGATATCTCTCTTGCACCTTATGAAAAAATTTATCTTAAATTTTTCCAAGTATACTTTATCAACCACATGTGACTAATCAAATTATTGTGTTCTCGCATATTTCCTCACTTGAAAACTTATTAGAACTTTCTTTCTTTATTTTTTTTTTCAAGTATGTATGCACTTGCCTATCTAATTGCTTGCGATCTTATTTTAAGCGTAATGAGCCTACTGTGTTGTGTACTATGCATTGCCTGCTGTCTATTGAACTATTTAATTCAGCTGATTCAATAAATCTACAATATTAAAGTTTCAAATAATTTTGGCTCTAGGGGCTTGCTTTGTTTCATATTGGTGAGTACTGTCAAGCTGAAGTGGCGCTTCTCAAATCAATAAAACTTGATAAAAGTTATATAGAGGCATGGACCCATCTCGCTCAGGTAGTTTATTTGCGTCTACCTTTTTCCTAATGTCTAAACGTGCTCTAGTTCCATTTTCTCGCACTGTTGGGGAATAGATGCGATTACCTCTATAACTTCTTGTTTAAAAATGTAGCTTTTTTTTATAATTAGAAATGTAATTGATATTGAGGTTAACCCAAATCACAATAGGAAAAATAAATATTATTCCTCGGAACAAATAAGTGGTTAAAAGATCAAAGTGAAAAGGAAATACGGCAACAAACACACAACATAGACACCAAACTATGGCTGGATTCAAAGGTGTTGGAAGGCTGCAATAAGAAAGGTGGGTGGGGGGCTGTGGTTGTGGCAAATGAAGCTGTTTGGCGACAAAGGACAGCAGGTAGAGGGGCAGCTGGTGGCAATGAAATAGCAGGTAGGAGGGATTGGTGGCAAAGGACAGCAGGTATGGAGGGCTGGCGGCAAAGGGATTAGCAGGTTGGAAGGCTTGTGGCAAGGAGATAACAAATGGGAGGGCTGGCGGCAGGGAGACAACAGGCGGGGAGGCTGGGATGAAGGCTGGAGATGCCGAGAATGGTGGATAAACATCACCTCAGGATGAGTTACAGCCGAAGCATCTTCTTGCCTTTGGATACATCCCTATAGGGGAAGTCGTAGATGCTGGGTGCTGTCTTGACAGAAGTTTGAAATAAAAACTGACTTAAACACAGGAGAACGACATATATACTAGTAGGTTAACTAAGGGTGGACCCTCTAAGTTAGGCAGCAAATCCCCTCAAGGAAGGATCGTATGGCCTCTCTCCTTCCTTAACATGAACCGGTTTGGCGGTTGTCTCTACAGTGTCCTACAACCCGCATGGGAGACGCACCCGTATCAATAACTTCTAGTCTTAAGTATGTATCCTGATAGTTTTAAGTTTGATGTTTTATTCTTTTTATGTCTTCTTAAATATATGCTTTATTTTACACCACTCATAATTCTAATTTTTCATGCTTCCATTCCACAATACACATTAACTCTCTTGGAATTTTCTCTCTTTTATTTTTCTAAGATATAATATGTTCTTTTGAACTGGTTGAAGAAAGTGAATTTTTTAGTTGAAGAAAATGAATCATTTAGTTGAATAAAATGAATTTTTTAAAGTCATACAAAGCATTTAATATGGAGATTCACCTTTTATGGAATAAATATCTTTTTTGGACGTTGCTGTTCATTTTAATTTACCAGCAAATGCTTATCTTACTACGCAGTTTTATCAAGATCTGGCAAATCCAGAGAAAGCATTACAGTGCCTTGAGCAAGTATTACTTGTTGATGAAAGGTAATACTGGCAAATGTATATTTTATTTCTTTTTGAAGTGTTTTAGTTCCAGATTTTGATCAAATAATTACTATGCATGATTTTCTTCTGTTTTCCTTTGCGTGTTGCATGAGCTATTTTATAGGTTTGCTAAAGCATATCACTTGCGTGGGCTACTCTATCAAATGATGGGGCAACATAGGTATTTTTTTTTACCAGTTACTACAATTTGTTTTGATTTTTCCAATACATTTTTATTTAGTATATGCATTACAATTTTGATCGTTCTCTATATTTTATTTCTTAGCAAGAAATTGTCTCTATCTTGAGCATATAAAGTATCATCTTGATTTGACGTCTTGTAAAATTTAGTGGGTGTAATAGCCTGAGCTTTCAAGTATCGAGATATTGTCTACTTTGGCTTGGTGGCATCAGTTTATCCCCTGTGATGTAACTTCTCAAATACCTCATTCTAGAAGTGCTCTCATGTGAGCACACTTCTTTGAAATTTATGATGAAATTCTACTGTTACACCAAAATGATTTCTCGATTTTTAAGAGTTTGGCTTCATTTTATTTAATGTGTTTCAAAATCTCTCCCAACTAAGTAACCAAATATCCCTTTTAGTGCTCTAAGTCCATAATCATCTATCAGGCATATAGGATTCTAGAGGCGTCTCTACAGATTCAAGTGGTGGTTTCCGCCATGTGGTACTTTGTCTATTCTTCGGTTCAAGAGGGTGGCTATCACGGCATAACACTTTGTTCTTTTGGAACTCAGTTCACATCTTCAGGCTGGTGTAATACTCTGATATCATTATAATAGCTTGAACTCTCAAGTATTGAGACATTGTCCGTTTAGACCTAGTGGCATCAGAGTTTCCTCAATGGTTTAGCTTCCTAGAAGTTTAACCATCCTTTGAGTGCCCCGCATGCGAGCTTGTTTAACTTTGTAGTTTATGATGAAATTCCATCTTTATGCCAAAAAGAGTCTCGATGTTTAAGATTTCAGCTTCATTATACTTAGTAATTAGTGGTTCTTTCAATTTGTTTGTAAACTGTTAATGATAGAAAATAAAATAAGAAAATTTTAATTTCACCGTCCAATCTTCCATTTCCATATTGGAAATTTCAAGCATCCGGGCCAGGCCTTGACAGTGAGAGCCTTGTTGATGCCTTTGGTTGTCAATGTTTAATTTCAATTGTTCTATCTATATGTTATATTTGAGCTGAACCATTTTTCCCTCGTGGTGATTTCATTGCATTAGAAAGGGGTGCTGATTCTGTGGGACAATATATTATACTTTTTATAGAGGGATTCATTTAGTGCCCTTCGTATTTCTTCAGTTCTTATTTATCTTTCAACATCATATATGTGCACAAGCTGATGGAGAAATTGACATTTAAATAAGTTAACAAAATTTTCAGATGTTGGGGCAGTAACTCTGATTCTTTGAATAGGCTAATGAATATCATTGGTTGTTTAATCAAAGTCGAGAATTGGTTTTCTAAGCAAGATTGAATTGACCTTGCTGAAATTGTATTGTTTGAAACTAATCACGGCTTTAGTGAGGAAAAGTCTGATAAGGAACGTTTGTTCAAAATAATGGTAGTAAGTTTTGATTGGTGTTTATATGCTTTAAAATTTTTTAAAAGGCTAATAGAATATGAGATTCTACTCTTATTTTGAGAGGCTATTTAGATTTGGTTTTGAATTTCTTATAACCATAAGGCCTTTTGATTAATTATCGCTCTTTGTTATGAGAGGGAACTTTTGATTAAGGCTAGTTGGTTTGCTCTAAATACCAAGGTTATAGTAGCAACAATTCAATTGAACTATAGAATATATAGTGGCTTTAGCTTAGAGTTGATGGGGGAGGGATGATGAAAAACTTGGATAGGATTCAAATTTTCATCATGTCGGGTTTTTTATGGAACCGGGTTTACTTAATTAGCGGTGGCAGTTGGCCTAGCCCGATTGGAGCATTCTTGTCAATCACTATTAGTTGCATCGTTTAAGGGGACCTTGTAGTTCAAAGAGAGCCTATATTTGTTCTCAAGTCAATGAAAGAGTGGATTATAGTGAGTGATAGAAAGAGATTGAAAGTGTGAGATTGAGTGTGTGGAGAGAATGGGGGTAAAGGTAACATGTAGGGCCCATTTGGGGCAGCTTTTTTGGCATGGTGAGTTTTGAAAACTCTGGATATGTTGTTTGGAATCCGCGACACGATGATAATTTGGCATAACCTGGGTAAACGCGGGCTGTGGGTTCGACCTTGTAGCTCGCGTTTCTTTGCGATTTTATTTTGTCGCTACCCTTTTTCTTCTCTCTCCCCTCCCGTATCGTTTTCTCCCCTCTCTTGTGTCTCTTTTACCCTAAGGTAACACTTCTCTCTTGTGTCTTTAACGCGTCTCTCTCGCACCTCTCTCTCTTCTCTTCGATCCGTGGCTCCGGTGGCAAAGGTTTGCTTTTATCTTCTCCCTCTTCTCTCCTATCTCCGGTTCCATTTTGTTACTATGCTCCCCGTCCTCCCACGGTATTATTTTACCATTGTCTTTGCGGTTTGAAGTTAATTTGTGGTTTGTGACTTTCTCTTTGCGATTTGTGGCTTTCTCATTTGCGGTTTGAAGTTCTTTGGTTGGGATTTTGGGTTTTGGATTTTTTTTTTTGTTCTCTGTGCTCTATTTAGTTGATGGTTCTATATGGTTGGTGGTGGTTGCCCGAAATAGTGCTTGTGATTTTTTGGTGGTTCATTTGTTGTGTATTTTGTATTTGCCCGAAATTGTGGTGATGATTTGTGTTGCTATCCCAAAATTGTGGTGATGATTTTGTGGTGGTTGCCCCGACATGCTCAATTCATTTGTGGTGTTGATGACATGTTGGTGATGGGTTGATGGTTGTGGTGGTGTTGGTGTGATGTTGGTGTGGTGAGGAGGTGGTGGTATGTTGGTGGTGGTGTTTGTGTAGTGTGGAGGCGGTGGTAATGTTGTGGTGTTAGTGGTTTTGTAAGTGGCGGTAGTGTTGATGTTGTGTTGGTTGTATGGTGTGGTAGTATTGTGTGTTAGGGTTGGTGGTTGTGGTGGTAATGTGGTGTGGAGGTGATGGTGTGGTGATAAGGGATTTTTTATGATGGTGTGGTGGTAAGGGATTTTTGATAATGGTGGTGTTGGTAACGTGCTGGTGATGTTGTGGTGGTTGTGTGGTGTGGTAGTGGTGTTGGTGCTGTAGTGGTTTAGGTGTGGTGTTGGTGTGGTAGTGGTTTAGGTGTGGTGTATGGTAGTGGTGTGGTGTTAGAGGTTGTGTTGGTAATATGGTGGTGTGATGATATGTTGATAGTGGTAGTGATGTTGTGGTTTTGTGGTGACGTTTCTTATCATTTGCCTTTTCAAGTTGTTATATATTAAATTAAACTTTGTTTTCTTCGACAAATATTTATGTTGTTTAGCTCTTTTCATGTTATTATCAACATGACTAAGACATAACAAATCAGTTCATCTATCGCGTGGGATAAAGTTGTCAAACTAATTTTTTGCGACCTTTGCCTCAAAGAGATGGAATTGGAAAATAGGCCAACGACCTATTTTAACAAGGAGGGCTGACAAAATATTAAAAAGACGTTCAAGGAAAACACAATATATTAAAAAGAAGTTCAAGGAAAGCACAATAACGAAATGCGTTAGGATGCAATTGAAAAACAAAATCGATCATTTAAAAAAGGATTTAAAATTTTGGTAAGAATTGAAGAGAGATTCACAGGCTTGGGCTGAGATCCGAAGTGAATAATCGATGCTTCAGAATAATGGTGGGCCAAGAGATTGGAGATAAGAATTTATGAAATTTCCAGTCTTTTTATGAATTCTATTTTTTCTTCAAATGCATCAACATATCAATCTTTTTTTACTTTGTAGGTAATGGCAAATGCAAAAAAAAAAAAAATCAGTTGCATTGACCTTGAACTGGATGAGAGGTTGGATCATATGTTTGGCGGAGTCGTGACAAA
The DNA here is from genome assembly GCA_003013225.1 of Phalaenopsis aphrodite. Taxonomy (NCBI): domain Eukaryota; kingdom Viridiplantae; phylum Streptophyta; class Magnoliopsida; order Asparagales; family Orchidaceae; genus Phalaenopsis; species Phalaenopsis aphrodite. The sequence continues at coordinate 261,906 of NEWO01000758.1, read as the reverse complement.
GGGTGATCATGCATGAGACTCTAATGAGAGAGGTTTTGTTGGCATAGCTGAGCACGTGGATGCCGAAAAAACAACTGACTCTAATGAAGGCCCCCAGCCTGAACCTCAATGAAGTCAAATCCACTAGTCGATGAAAGCATCCTAGCGTTGAGAAAAAGAAGAAAGATGTTGCAGTTTTCATTAAAAGTCAAATCTCGTAGTTACTTCACGTACCAATTACCCTAGCACATTATTCAACAAGTAATCCAAACTCTGGAAGCAACTCTAGAAATTTACGAGGTCATGTTGTACTTGTTCTCTATGAAGTTTCTTGAAGACTCAACCCGACGATAGTTTCTTATAACATGACCCCTGACCGCAGATAAATTATTTAAGTTATTTTCATGAAAATCGAGATGCATGAATTTCATTTTATTTGTTGGAGATTTTATTTATTTTTTCCATGGTGACAATATTTATGCCACTTGTAATGTGCTCCGGTTTTATTTCTCGGACACTTGTTAATTGTTTTTCAAAGCTTCTTTTTTTTTGAATAAAACATGTTATGATTCTAGCTAATTCCGTTATATTTTTATGTGCTAGCTACATAAATAATGAATAATATGGATAAAGAAAGATGCAGAACAAGAATTGCAGCTACGTTATGCCTAATATATAAGTACTACTAATCATATATTGCTTGCTCTCCATGTATGACATTAACATACATAGGCGATAGGTTGGTTGGAGAGTTCCTTGTAGGGCAACCAATAATATTTAACAATATATTCCATATGATAGCCTAGATTCATTGAATTTTTGGAAGAACTATACCGAAATCATGAACTTCATGAGTTCGTTAGGATGACTTCCAGAGATGCGTTAGAAACGACCTTCATTGAGATTTCAAATGACCAGAGACATTCCATATTTTAATGTAATTCCATTCATTCCTATTTTTTTGAATTCAAATGAACATAGTAATTCATATACCCTTGTTAAATGGGGTTTATGATTGTATTGAAGCGATCGACGGAATACACGCGGATGCACGTTTGCCGACTAATGAAAAAATCGAATTGATCAGGCGATGCAGATCACCAACACAAAATGTCATTGACTGTATATGACTTTAACAT
>NEWO01000758.1:237554-254743 GCA_003013225.1 Phalaenopsis aphrodite | reverse complement strand
CTTGCCTCCTTCAACAAGTGATGGCTTTAGACTGAACTTGTGCTGCGATCCGTTTTGGATTGGTCTAACGGATTGGTTTTGCTCTATGTTGTATCCATTTTTTTCTATGGTAGTCACATTTAAATGATACGAATTATGATGCATATATTGAGATTAGCAAATGCTCTCCAACAAATATTGTGCACTTGAGTTGACCATGTTTGATATAATGTTTTTGGATCTTACGGATCTCCGAGAAACGAACGTTGATGGTTTAATTGTGCAGATATCCAAGAATGTTGGATAGCTTAAGATTTTTCTTATCAATGTTTATCATTGTGGATGAATTTTTAGTTGACATTGTACATCTTTGTCTTGAGGTACTTGACGAAGTTTGTCAGTTTATTTTGAATAGAGAGATGTATGCTTTATATTTTAGTTTATTTGGCTCGACTGCATTTGCTTATTGAGCTAATGAAAATTGGCATTAGTCTGATGCTTCGTGGTTGATGGATTCAGTGATGAAAATTCTAGTTTAACAATTTTGAAAGTTTTGATATATGGACCATTCAGTCCTCTGTTTTATGTTTCAGCAGACTTATCGAAAGAATTTACCTGTTTTACTTTTATCAATTTGTCTTAGCATGATGTCCATTATATGCCTTTTGCTTTACCAAAACATGATGATGGATGCACACTAGTGGCTTTGCCATCAATACTTTCTTTTAGGTGGATGATAAAGATTCATTAGTCATTTCTTATGCTTGATATATTTGTTAATGATGACATTCTCTTAATTTAGCCTTGTGATTTGATTGAATTTTTGGGATAATTTTTTTGACCCATGCCTTATACTTTGTTGGACTAATTAAAGAAGTTAATTCCTTAGATCTTAGCTTCTCCCTTGCCAAATGTTTTCAAGTAAATAGAATATATTTTAGTTGATACTATTACCGAGCTTAGCTTGCTGCCTTTCTTAATAAGGATCATTTTTTTTATTTTACCGTAACATATGTGCCAATAAAAAAATATCTCCTAGATTTGGTTTACTTGTGCTTGACATCAAATAAGTTTGGAACCCGATAGTTCTTATTATCATACTTAGAAAGTGGGCGCTATTTAACTTTGACCACTTATATGGCTTGGTGAAATAGGACAAGTTGTCAGTGATTCAATCACATTTGAGCAGACTCAAACCTGCTCGAGTTTTAGACTCGAGCTATGAGGAACTTGTTTTCTCATTTGGTTGGTTGAAGACTGTAGACCTAAAAATCTTCTTATTTGGCTTTCAAGATCTTAAAGTTTTCATAGAAAATATATTTTGTTATATTGATGCTTTATTACATAAAGACCATCTCTTTGGTTTTATTTTGACTTTTTAGCTAGTTGAGATTTTATGAATTTGGGTCACACAAACTTGTCAAGTTAGATAAACTTGAAAATTGATGGCTCTTGTTATTAGACTTACTAAATGGTGGTTCTTTAACTTTGAACGTTTATATTGCGTAGTTAGTTAAAAAAACAATCAATAACTTGATCATATTTAGGCGTTTTGAGTTTGAACTTTAGATTTACTTGAGTCTGATACATTTTTCCAACTTTTTTGGCCGAAGCTCGCAGACTTATATGTCATTTTACTTGGCTTTCGGTATCTTAATGCTTGCATTTTTTAAAATATACTTTTTTTGGCTGCATGGATCAACCATCGAAGTTTGATAAGCATCGAATTATTCACCTTATCAAACGAGGCTTTTTATGGATTGGTGAGTAAAGAAACTGTTAATGCTCGCTTATAAATAAAAAAAGCAACATCTTATGAAGGACTTATAACTTTTGACACATGAAAATTTATAAATATTATTTTAAAAAATAGGAACATATTAATTTTAAAACAAAAAAATACCTTTATTGTAATGAGGAATTTCAAGAACAACGCATGAAGTATGACTAGGCCACCTTATAGAAGATATTACTAGTAGTTTTTCTTCAAATATTGACTTTTACTCAGAGGCACAGGTCATTGACCTTATGGATTGATTAGCCTCTAGGGCATGCTTTCTTTATAATGATACGACTTTATTAGTTACATTCAAATTTGTCATCAACTATTTTATGGGGAATAAGTGGCTTGCTCAACACTTTAATGGATTCCTTTTTTTTTTTTTATTCTTGGGAATGTTGAGGAGCTTGCTGTTTGTTTAGAGAACTTAAACATCCTTCTCGATAAATCTGTATAATTTGTTTAGCTTGGAGCCTAACTTTATCAAGTGCCTAAAATTCTTCCATTCAACGATGAACATTTTTCTTTTGAGTGAAGTCATACTAGTTTTTTACTCAAATTGATGATAAACCGATGTCAAGTAATAGAATTTCTTTTGCTTTGAACGCCAAAGAGTATGGTTTAGCTTTTGTTGGTACAAAGTGCAATATGCTCATACTATCTTTGATATCGTGCTAGGGCTCCTAGAAAGCATGTTGGAACACCAAAAGGCATTAGTGAAATTGTAGGATGGGTAGTCAGCAGTGGGAGAGAGGGGATGGATGATAATTGAAGTTGCAACATGAGTGACGGCGGGGCCGAAATGAAAAAACTATAGTTTACTGCCGCTAACAACAATTTGTTGCAAGTTAGACAACGATGGAGGCCTCTGAACGTCCAAGAGAGATCACTACTTTTATCCTATCAGCTACATATACACCACCTGAAGGAAATTAAAAGTTACAACATTCTAATTGAGAAAATTAAGAGAAAACAACTCCAAATAACTTAAAAATAGCCAAAAGTCTGTCGAACCATAAATTAACAACATATAAATAGTTCCAGATAGAACATGACCCTAATGAGAATTAAGAAAAATAGAAAACAAGACAAAAATGGTTAGAATTGCATAAAAATTTGGAAACAAACAGAAGCAGCTCATCTGGTCTTCTACGATCACATGATATCCTGATTCTGTGGGATTATGGGATCCCGCGATTGTAATATCACAGGGTTTCTGATTCCATAGTTATGCTGGGAGCACCCACGTTTAGTAGGAGAGATTTTTCTTCTCTGGAGGGACCTGGATCTCACTAATGGATGTTTTTTCCCATAAACTATCTAAAAAGATTTCCACAACTATAGTTCTCCACTCTTGTCTGTAAGGATGTAAGCGAGCTTAGCTTGAGTGAGCCCAAACTCAGTTCATGTTCAGCTCGTTAAAAAATACCACTATTCATGTTCAACTCATTTATATAGATAAAAAAATTTGTTCATGTTCGGCTCATTTACTTAGCGAGTCCAACATGAACTGTTCGCGGACAACAAACTGTTTTGATAGCCCTAGTCACACAGTTGTAGGATGTTAAGAGTAGGGTCGAGATTTAAATCTTATTATTTATATTTAAAATATTCATTCACATAGAATTTAATATATATTTATTCTATTTTTTAATTAATAATTTTAATTGATTATAAATTTATTTAGCCTTACCAATTAAATTATTTAAAATAATACTCATCCTACAACTTCATTAATGCCTTTTGGTTCCGCTCAACGCCCTTCGCTCAACCCGAGTCGGGGCAGACGACCTGGTTAGTCTTTCGGGTTTGGGGGATCTTCGACTTCATTCATCGAAGCTTCATTCCTTAATAGTTCGACAACATTTTAACCCAATTGAAGATAGTGAAAATGACATAATCTCCTGGTAAGTTAGTCATGTAAGTAATGTCATTCTAATATACATTCTGATATAATAACTATCTGTTCTATTTTAGCACAATCAGAGTTGGAGTTACATTTGTACGTGGATTCTCTTAAATTAAATCTTGAGCAACAACAACTAGCTTTTATCCTACTATGTGAGGTTTGTTAGATGAGTTCTTTTTCTACATTGTGTACTATTGAGTATCATATTTTCATTTAATTTGATTTATTAGAATCAAATCTATAATTTGTTCTCCCACTCCTCGTGCTCGGCTGAGTTTATATGATAAACATGCAGGAGGAATCAACTCTGAAATGCATTCTATGGCAGACCAAACCATACTAAAGTGTAATCACCTAGGAGAGGTCTCTTCTTCTCTGAAAGGACCTGGATCCCAATGTAGGGTGTTTATTCTCACAATTTTTAAGACAATTTCGAGTCATTGTTCCTGTCTGACCATTTGTCTGATCATTTCTCAGGAGGTAAGTTATGGATGACTTCATATGGTCTCTTAGAAGTAGCACAAAAATATCTCATCGATGATATGTTGGATCTCAATCAATAAGGGCAACACAGGAGGTAAGTTGTATATCTGAAAATTATGAAATTCTCTTATATGAGATTTTCATGTGTCTAATAACTGCATCTTAAACTCATAACTCTTTTGGATATCCAACGTCAGTCTCGTTGATGCTTCTCTCAATGCTTGCAAAAAAAAATAGCTCTGAGGCAGAACAACCTCATACTTTGTTTGAACTCCCATTACCTTAGACTCACCCTCTTCTGGAACAACTATGGTCAATCCCGATGGAGTATATCTCATAGGCTCATCTTAAATTATATGCATTTCTTCCTCATCAATTGGCAACTGGTACTTCTTTATGTGTTCACTTTCTTTAGTGTATACTGTGTCATGGTGCATCTTTTCAATTGCTTCCTGTTTTAGTGAAATAGACCATATTTTATTTGGGTGATCTGATGCATTGTGCCTAATATCGTGGCATTTGATACACTGTCTGACAGGGATAGATTTGGGAATGTTGGTTGGCTTCACTAGTTCTCCACTCTGAACTAGTTTCTCTTTAATTGGGGTCGGCTTGGATGTTCCCCTAGGTGTACTCTGGCTGCTTGATCCTTAGATTGAACTCTGTTTGTTAGATGCGGCGACCATCCGATGTTTGCTGATGTACTTTTGAAGTTAAGTTCTGGACATATTGTCTGCAAAAAAATGGTAGTTACTGACACTTTCTCTCATTTCATCTTAGATCAAGTAGTAATTTTACTTTCTTTTTCGATGTCGAAGAATCTTCAAGTTCTCGCACCACTGAGATTCTCTCTTCCTCAACTTGATGGAGATTAGTTTCACCATTCTGGTCGATGGGATGTTCTGGTATTCAGTTTCACGTTCCAAGCTAAGAGTCACTCGATGAACTCATTCAGATCTGTGTGTGCATCATAATATAACAAATCCACCTTACTTCAAAATCATAGCATCTTTAATATTTCATGCCAAATCTTCGGGGTAGTGGTTCTTCATCTCTGGAATTATATGAAGTTTGTGTTACACCTTTGAAGGCCGTGAGCCTCTGTTGTTGTTGGAGGAATTCCCTATAAAATCCTTGGACATCTCTTGCAGATTTCTCATTAGCAACATCGTGTAATTTTCAATCGATAAGGTTTCTGAAAATTATCTCATCTATGGCGTGGTTAGGATTAGCGTTTTTTGGTAGGTGGAAGAGGGTGTACGGGGTGATGTAGAGTGGCAAATAAAATTTTACTGGGCCGGGTTGGAAAATTCAGCAAGGGTGTGGAGGATTTTCGTAACGCTATGATAGGACTAGGGTTAGGTGACTCTGATACCAAATGATACTAGAGTTAACCAAAGAACAATAGAAAAATAAATATTATTGCGGAGTTCCTATTAAGTTCAAATAGGAACTCACAACCATAGACACAGGAAATCAAAAATTGCAGCAAGACAATACAAACTCAAACTAGGATAGACTTAGGGGTGGTGGTGTTGGTGATCAGAGGACCCCTGGAGAGGTAGCATAAGGTGGTTGATGGGCTGGAAAGTATGGCTGCAGAGAAGGGGTGTTGGTAGCAGCAAGGGGAAGATGTAAAGCTGCAGGAACAACACATTTGGTGGCTGTCATGGGCGGCGACAGCAAGAACGAAGGCTGGAAAGCGAAGGAACGAACAATGGCTGTTATGGGCTGAGGCATGAGGGAGGACGGTGACGGCGATGGGGGATGGGAGGGATTGTCGGACAGCAAGAGGACGCCTATTCGGCATGGTGTCAGCAAGGATAGGCGGCTGGAATGGGAAGCTTGTAGTGAAAACAGCAATGGGGTGCTGTTTGGGGGTGGCTGCAGCAATGAAGGGTGGTCGGGAACGATGTGGAGGGGGATAAGGAAGATAATCATTACCTCGGGAGCGAGATAAAGCTGGAGCCCTAATTAGACACTGGATAATGACCTCGAAGGCAAAAGAGGAATGTCGGCGGTTGTCTTGAACAGTTTTACGCAAAAATTGTTTCTCCAAACCCTAATACAATACATATATTTGAAATGAATAGAATGGAAAGAAGAATAAAAAAGAAACATGTTGAAAAATTAGAAAAAAATAAAAAATAGTGCGGTTCGATTCATCTCTGTCGTTCTCGCAACCCGCATCTGCTCTCGTAGCAAGTGACGCCCACATCAGAAGTTAAGAGCAAGTTCCCTTCCATTAGGATGATTCCAGTGGGGAGCTGTACAAGCCACGACGCTTTGGGGTCTAATATTTGAGGAGGCCAAGGGATAGAGCATCTTTTGGAGGACATGGAGATATGGGAGTAAATGTTGACTTACTGGATTTTGAGGGGAGAATGAATCTTGATTTCTTCAATGAGCGGTTGTAGATTGTTGAGAGAATTTTTTAGTATAATTAGGTGTTAGCTGATGGGAGAGTTAAAGTTGTTGTCATAAAATTGAAGAAGAGCGTCTCTCTGTGGTGAGAGAATCTTAAGAGGGTGAGGTAGTGAGAAGGTAGTAGCAAGATTGCCACACAGGAGAAGATGAAAGAGATGCGGAAGAAATACTTACCCCTGCATTACCACCATGACATGTTCTTGAAACTCCACCACCTACAATAGAGAGAGTTGTCAGTGGAGGAGTTCACATTAGAGTTTGAGTAGCTTATGCTAAAATGTAAGCTGTCAGAGCCAGATGAGCACACTACAGTCTGATATTTGTGAGGCATGAAGCCAACCATCAACAATATTGTCCAGCTACAACCTTATTAGTCGTTGGGTGATATTCAAACATTGACACTGAATGTAGAGAGACAGCAGAGGCAAAGTAGGCATCCACCTTCATGCAGACAACCACCCACAACTAGAGGTATCAACAGGAGTACAACTGCGGGAGGTATGAAGACTGGTCAGAGGGATGACAGAGCTGATTAGAGTGGAAGAAGTCTAAGAAGAGTAGCACACCCAGAACAGTTCTATCTAGGAAATGCTTCAGAACTCATGGATATGGACACATCATCTTTGGTTTCCCTACTAGCAGAGTTGTTTTCTTCATCGAGCAGGGTGCAGTGGAGCAAGTGAGTGAGGAGGTAAAAGAAGAGTGGGATGAGGAGTATCAGCTCCCCGCAGATGAAGGTGAGATGTTAGTTGTGTGGTGTATCAGAGTAAGCACCCACCTCCATTCATACTGTCACCCACAACTGAAGGTATTAACATGAGCACACCTGGCGGAGGTGTGAAGATTGGTCAAAGGGATGACAAAACTGATTAGAGTGGAAGAAATTTGATAAGAGTAACACAGTTCCAGCCCAGAAGTGCTTTAGGTGTCATGGATATGGACACATCGTCTTTGGAGTCCTTATTAGCAGAGTTTTTTCCTTCATCGAGCAGGGTGCAGTGGAAGAAATGAGTGAGGAGGTAAAAGAAGTGTCGGATGAGGGGTATCAACTCCATGGTGATGAGAGCGAAATGCTAGCTGTAAGAAGGGCTCTGCAGACTGAAGCAAAGAGAGATTACTCTTGGTTGAGACAACATCTTTCATACTAGGTGTACTGTGAGAGAGAAGTATCCAACCTTATTATTGATGAAGGGACGTTTGAAAATGTAGCCTCTACTCTTATGGTGATGAAGATGTACTTGGCTACTCATAAGCATTCTGAACCCTACTATTTCACCTGGTTGAAGAGGGGAATGAGATATGCGTGGATCAACGATGTTTGATATAGTTCTCTATTAGGGAATAGTTGCTGGATCGGGTATGGTGTGATGTTGTGTCCATGGATGCCTGTCACATTATATTAAGGAGATCATGACAGTTTGATAGTAGGATTCAACAGGATGGGTTGAAGAACAGCTACTCATTCACGAAGGAGTGGAAGCGCTTAGTTCTTTTCCCCCATCAACGAGTATGGAGGAGCTTACAATCACACTAAAGAGGAAACTGCGGTCCTACATGCCAGCTTTTTATAGACAGTGTGGGAGGCTCCAGTGGTGATGGCCTTAGTCATCCTAGAGGGGGCTGAGATACATGCACTACTAGCAGACTTTCAGAATGTGATGTTTGACAACTTACTTGAGGGAGGATAAACCTTATTCTTCGATCGGTGTTACCTAACTGGTCTGCTTATAGATTGAGAGCAACTGAGTACAAGGGATGCGAAGAGATATGTCAGGCAGTGTGGAGTTTGTCACCTGACAAATAATCAGGGGCAGAATACAGGGCTATACACACTATTACTAGTACTAGAGGCTCCATGGTTGGATATTAGTATGGATTTTTTTGTGGGCCTTCCTAAGACAATGTAATAAGGATTTAGTGATGGTAGTGGTTGATAAGTTTTTAAGGTGACTCATCTTTTACTTTGCCACTGGACACTAGATGCATCACGTGTAATTGGCTTCTATTTTAGGGAGATAGTGAGATTTTATTGGATACCAATGACCATTACTTATGATAGGGATGTCAAGTTCCTGAGCCACTTTTACAGAATTTTTTGGGGAAGTTTGATATTAAGTTTCAGTTCAGCTCAACAACACAATCATAGACAGATGGTTAGACAAAAGTGGTGACCAGAAGTTTCGGGAATCTCCTGAGGTGCTTTATTGGGAAGATTATCAAGATTTGGGATTTGATTCTAATCCAATCTAATTTGCTTACAATAATTATGTAAGTCAGAGTACTATAAATACTCCCTTTGAGATTGTATATGTACGTAACCAACTTACCCCACTTGAGTTGGTATCACTTCTTGCTACAAAGGTTTGTGTAGATGTTGAGGCAAGAGTACAGGAGATTCAGAGAGTACATGAGGTAGAGAGATCACCAAGCAGAACCAAAAATACCAGGAGAAAACTAATAAAACCAGAACGAAAGTGATTTTTTAGGAGTAAAATCTAGTGGATCAAATTGAAAAAATAGATGTTTCCCGTGCGGTCTCTTAGGAAACTCAAACTCAGAGCTGATGAAACTTTCAAGACCCTCAAAAAACTGATTGAAAATTCTTATAAAATTGATTTACTGAGAGATTACAACATTTTCGCTATTTTCAACATGGTCGACCTGGCTCCATACTATGAGGAGACCGAAGCTTTGACGGATAAAGTTGAAACTCCTCCAATCCCAGGAAATTGATGCAGGGCATCTTATTTACCTAGACTAGTGCAGTCCAAGGATATTGAGGGCTTACAGACCCTCTAGTCTTGGGAGTGGTGCCTTTTTTATGAGGGGGCCTACTAGTTATCAAGTAATATATATATATTTGATTGTGTTTGTGTTTAGGGTTCTGTTTTTTTTTTGTGATATGCTTTGGGATAGTTATCGACATCTCCTTCTTTCTTTGCAGGCTGTATCCTAGGGTTCCAAGTGGTTATCCGGTTGTATCTTAATTTCCAGATGATGTTTATCCTTAAAATACTTTTCTCCATCCTTTACTGCATCATTACCACATCCTCTTCATTGTTGATCTGCTATCGCCGTTCAGAAAATAAGAAACTTGTTGTTTTTGTGTGTCCAACCTGTTGTCGCCACCTAGGGACAAAAACTGTATTGCTGCCCTCCCCTTTGAGCTTGCTAGCCACCTCCTTGCCACCTTATTCCCTAGTATTTCCTATTATTATTTGTTTTCAGTTTGTTGTATTTTCAATTTCTGACTACTCTAAAATTACTAGTGGTTGTTTGTGTTTCTCTTCACCTTATTTGCATACTAATTCTGGTATCAATAACTTTTGAAAAAGGTATTTAAAAAGGATGCGGTGAATTAGTTAGCTTCATCAATCTTTTGGTCATGCTAAACTGAAAACTCAATCATTGATGCTTAGTCCGATTAGTCTTTGAGGACCACCTCATATGTCCTTGATCTTTGGCGTGACATTAGATCCCTTGTTCCTTTGTTAATCATTTGTCTGAAGGCATGCAAGATTATAACTCTATGATAATTTTGAGCTGTCATCAAGAGGAGGCCAATATAACTGTTGAACAACTTTGATGCCATCAAAATGGTCAGGCTGTATTGCTGCCCTCCCCTTTGAGCTTGCTAGCCGCCTCCTTGCCACCTTATTCCCTAGTATTTCCTATTATTATTGTTTTCAGTTTGTTGTATTTTCAATTTCTGGCTACTCTAAAATTACTAGTGGTTGTTTGTGTTTCTCTTCGCCTTATTTGCATGCTAATTCTGGTATCAATAACTTTTGAAAAAGGTATTTAAAAAGGATGCAGGTGAATTAATTAGCTTCATCAATCTTTGGTCATGCTAAACTGAAAACTCAATCATTGATGCTTAGTCCGATTAGTCTTTGAGGACCACCTCATATGTTGTTGATCTTTGGCGTGACATTAGACCCCTTGTTTCTTTGTTAATCATTTGTCTAAGGCATGCAGCTATTTCATTTCTGCAAGCAATCTCATTAGATTAAAACTCTATGATAATTTTTGAGCTGTCATCAAGAGGAGGCCAATATAACTTTTGAGCAACTTTGATGCCATCAAAATGGTTATGGTTTCATTCTGATTATTTGAAAAGAACTTGCTTTCCCTTTGACCAATAGAAATTAAAAGTCTGCCAACATGTTCTTGGCCAGTGGTACACATTTAGGAGGCCGGAAGGGAAGTAGTGAATTTTCTTGAGCTATTAGTGAGGATGAAAAACATAGAGAGATGAAGGGAAAATTCTGGGTATGCTGCTTGGAGTGAGCCACTCAGAAAACTTCTATAAAAGAGAAAAACGATTATGATTGTACTTAAATGTTCATACAAGTAGTCATGTTATAAAGAAAAATAATATTTAAGATAAAAAATAAATTACTCTTATCCTAGCCTTATTAAAATGGTGAGATTATCCTTATTTTATTGCATTTAATTTAATAAAAAAATTAACCTAAACTGATGACTGTGTTCTAAAATCTTTGAAAATGGTTTGGTTTAGAACTTCCACTGTTTTGTTTGACCCTTGTGGTTTGCCCATTGAGAAATTGGATATTTTTGGGCTGATTTGACTATATAATCATCCAATGGGATTGGAGGATGCTGCATCCAGGTTTAGAAGTGGGATTGTAAATTCAACAGAAAATCAAATGATGTTAAGATAATGAGTACTCATGGTATGAATGCTATATCTTGAAACCCCTGAACAAACGAGTTATTGAAGCAGCTTGAACCCATTCCTCCAAAGTACATGATAGAACTAGGAAGCCAAAATGTGAGCTGCTGATAAAGCTTCATTATTATTATTAATTTATTCCTCCATACACTGATAGTTGTAGTGATGCAAGAGCTCCTGTGATACCACGATCGGAGTGGAATGGTTTCGTCCGATTAATTTCCCGAACAACGGGATTTATGTTGCGGGGCTATGGGCTCTTTTTTATATTATTTTAATTAGTATTAGGGTTAATTTATTTTGAGACTATACATTGGTTTGTTTTTGGATTGGTGTGTACTTTTTCTTTGAATGTGTATTAGGACATTGTGTATTTTGATTTCTATCCTAATGAGTGTTGTATCCTCTTCCTTTTACAAGTGCTATGTATGTAACTTATGCAGGTACAGGTGGTGAATCTTCCTCAACAACTGTTCCTAATCGAAGCTTTCATTTCATGGTTCTCTCCATTGTTTTTAGCTCTTACAACCACCAAATACGTTCTATCCCATTCTAAGTGTTGTCGACCTTTCATATCCTCATTCCCTTGCCATACCACAACACCTCCCTACTTGATCTACTTCATAAACACCTAAGAATCCTAGAATGTGTCATTTAGGGTTGTAACATGTTTAGAAATACCCGTCTCTTTGTTTTATAGTTGTTCTTTGCCACTTATGCAGGACTTCAAATTAGATAATTAATTGAACAGGACTTCAAATTAGGAGATAAGTTGAACAAAATGTTACGTAAAGCACTCATAATAACCAATTGCATGTTTAAATGAGAGTTTAGCTAAGTTATCTGAATGATGCGATGGTTGAAATCTTGGCCTATTTGATGGATGAGACTATGAAAGTGTTTCTTCGTAATACTTTTATCCATAAGTGCTGAAACGTTATTCTGTGGTTTCTTCATACTTCTTTTTTGTGCAAAACGTAATTTTTTTGGGAAGCCCAATTGACCTGCCAATTTGAGTCATAAGAGCATTAGTTGTGTTGTTGTTGGGTGGAATGAAGAGTTTAGTTGAGGAAATGTCTTTCACAACGTCAAGACTATGAAGATACTTTTTCCAAAAGTTTGTTTTATAGTTCAAGCTTCATATTATTTCCCTTCATAGAGTTGATTTCCATAAAAAGGCCTCAACCTTACAATTTTTTTGATTTTTTTTGTTGTAGGGCTGCTATTAAAGATTTCTCTTTAGGACTGAGTATTGACAGTTCAAACATTGAAAGCCTGTACTTGCGTGCATCTTGTTATCATGCCATTGGAGAGTATAGAGATGCGGTATTTTTCTATGCTTTGCGCCTCCTTAATTAGTGCTTCCTTTGTTATAGTATGTAGCTTTTTCATCCAACTTCCTTTTTGTGCATTTGTTCGAAGTCTGGTATTATTTGGCTCCCTAGTTAGAGGTTCTATTAAAATTATTAGCAGGTCTTTAAAGAATTGTTTTTCAAAATTTTCTGTTTATTTACGCTTCAACTAACAAAATAAGCTTGAATCATTGGTAAGTTGTGATAAGGTTTATTCTTCTCTAATAATAATTAATGCGAAAGTTTGGCAAAACATCCATCTTATATCTCAATTGCTTACATCCTTTTTTTTTTAATGTTTTTGCTCTTCATCACAGTGGTTGTTCTGGTTATCTATTAGAAATTTGCTGTTAGATGACTTTGTTTGGGAATAAATGTTGTTGTTGTGCTCAAACAATAGTTAATTTTTCTAATTTATATCTTATATTTTTTAACAAGGACCTCGAGCTAGATTGTGGCAATATAACCAACATTATGATTTGATCAATAGATGCCATATTTAATACTGATTTTCACCTTAGTTTATGCTTTCTCTACATATTTCATTTCCCCATCTAAATGGAAAGTATATTGCATCAAATTCAGGTCAAAGATTATGACCTAGTCATGGATTTAGAGAATGATTCAATGGATAAGTTTGTGCTTCAGTGCTTAGCGTTTTACCAGGTACTTCTTTAGGGTTTTGGAGGTTCTTAATTCTTGTAATATGTATATTGGTTTGAACAAATTTGATTTCCTCTTTAGATGTGCAGTTGCATTTAGGGATATTCTAGAAGTGCCTGTTCATGCCTCGTCTCTTTGAGTTACTGATATATTGGTTCTCTGGTTGTTTCCAAGGATTTATGTTGAACTTTGTTTTTATCACATTTTCTCATGCTAGGTCCCAATGAATTCATTAATTTTATGTAAATGATTTTTATTTTTTGTTTTTTTGACTCATTACTACTATTGAAACATATAATTTAGGATAAATTACAGTTATTTTCCTCATTTTTTCCATAATCGGCATAGTTATTTTTACTAATAACCAGCCAATTAAATCCTTTATTTTATGGTAATTAGAAATATGACTTTTTCCATGCCCCTCTAATTGCAGAGATTAAGTTAATTAAAAAAATAAAAAAGAAAAAGGAAAAAGAAATTATAGGCTTCTGCTATATTTAGATTTCAATGCGTAGCCTTTTACAAGGCAACTGTATGAGTTTGAGAGGTTTGAACTCATGTTCTTTCTGTACTGATTTGAAAAAAAATTGATATTTTGTTATGAAGGCGGATTACATTTTGGAAAGCTCTTAAACTGCTATCATGCCCTCTTTTAAAATTCAATGCCCTCTTATATAAAACCTACTTTTGCACAGGCTATGTTTAGAATTTTCTTGTCTTATTAGTTTGTTTACTTTTTGTTCCATTGAGTTTATTAATTTATTATGCTTGTAAAATCTGCTATCATGCCCTCTTTTAAAATTCAATGCCCTCTTATATAAAACCTACTTTTGCACAGGCTATGTTTAGAATTTTCTTTTCTTATTAGTTTGTTTACTTTTTGTTCCATTGAGTTTATTAATTTTATTATGCTTGTAAATTGTTTTATGTTTTTCTAGAGTTATGACTTGGCAATATTAGCGAGACATGTAAATTAAGGTAAATTGCAAATAAGTTCCTCATATTTATTAAAATATGAAGTTTTTTTAAACAATTTTAAAATCACTCAATTTGCTCCATTTTCTCAATGATCATCTGGAAAAGGTCCTTGTGGCAGTTATTATATTTGAATCCATCTAGTTCAAACAAGACAATCAGATTTTTTTCAATTTTTTACAATTATTTAATGGGTTAAGTTTTTTTTTTTTTTAAGGAAACCCAGCTATTGCAGAAAACGTGAGGTACCGATTTGCAATTTATCTTATAAATTATGGCCCCCAAGAGCAATTAATTGTAAGAAAAATTAGAATAATTAAATTAAAACTTCTATTAAATGCAGTCTTCGTTTTTCTATGAAGACATGCTTCTACATCAGTCTGGGAATGGGGTCAGCAAAATCACCATTCAATAGGAAATTATCCTGCACTAATCATTTTTGTCATTAAACTCGTGAATATCTGTGTACATCTATTTGGTTTGCTACAGCTAAAACAGATTTATCTTGCACTAATCATATATATCTTGGCATGTAATGCAGAAAGAAATTACTCTTTACACCGCTTCAAAGGCCAGCAGTGAATTCTGTTGGTTTGATATTGATGGTGATGTTGATCCGCTTTTTAAGGTACTGATTTTAGCTGCTATATGGATATGCATTTCCTGTGAATTTGAGTGCTAGATTGTGAATCCTTGTTTTATGGATTAATTTACTAAGGGTTAATTTTGTTTTATTTTCTTATAATTGAAAGTTTGGGTAAACCCTTCTTCTTTATAAAAAAACAATAATTGCAAAGTTTACAAAATGATTACAAGAAATTAAAAATAGCTTCAAAAAACAACAACAAAGATAAAAGAAGAAATAAGTAAAATAAAAAAAAAGGAAAGTTGCCATTGAGAATTATTGGCAAAATTTGATCTCTTCCATGAACTTTAAAATTTTGATACTTTTCTTTTCATCAGCATTGTTGATCAAGAAGTAAGCTAAATTGATGTAATGGGAAAACTCCTTTTCTTCTTATTTCACAATTGAAAGTATATTTTACATATTTTTATACACTCCCATCTCTGAATATCGCTAATATAGAAAAGATGATGTACTTAGATATCATCTAATTAGGTTACCTAATATTAAGTTTTCTAATATGCAAACATTAGATTTAATTTGTTAAAAAACAAATGAATATCAGAAATTTAGTTCTGGCTGTCTGACTGTATATTCCCTCCCGTCTTGGTTAATTCCAAGCTTCAGACCGGGTCGTGAGAAAATTAGTATCAAAGCGGTTTAGGATGATTAATGAAATCTTGATGAAAGAGACAATAATAATAGGGTAATTATAAGAAAATTTTAATAATAAAAAAATAAAAATTTAAGTTAACTTAAATTAATAATTATATTTATTCAGGCACGGTGATACACTCCAAATTTTAGAAGAGAATCCGATAGAAAGCGAAGAAGTACAACCCATTATAAATGTGAATGTTCTAACCTAGATGATGACAGAGATGACTCAATTAATTTAGTAGTTCAGATCGCAGCCTATTGGAAATGATTCAGTCGTAATTGACAAGTACTTGAAGTTATTTCAAGATCTATGTTCACCTTTGATGAAGAGAGCTGAAGACACAATTGAAACAGAGAACTGACTATGACTTGTCTGGATGAAAGAACAGTACCATTAGCTTTTTTTGCGTTGGATGGAGAAGCCAAATGGTTGTGGTGCGGGCAGCGTTAGGATATGTTAAGGGACATACCCAACATGATGGTAAGTTGGGAGGAGTTCGTGGAGCTTTTTAGAGAGTTGTTTGTACCCCTATCCCCTCGAAGACAGATGCCAGACAAGTTCATCAAGTTAGTGTATGGAGAGAATACGACAATGTAGTATGAAGTAGAATTCACTGTACTACTGAGGTATGTGCCATAGTTGATCACAACTGCAGAAGAAAAGTGCTACACATTCCTTTCGGGATTAAAGGATTCGATTAGACCGTCGTTGATACCTTTAGGGATCGATGAATACTCAGTATTAGTGGAACAAGCTAGAAGAGTAGAGATGGACTATCAGCTTACTCAAAAGCATCATGAGATGCACAAAAGGAAGAGTAAATGAAGATTAACATGTAGATCAATCAAAAAGATCTAATGGGAAGAAGTCCAAGAACAATTCTGGTGGCGTTAGCAAATGTACGACTCAGGGTACTGTAGTCACTTGTGTCAAATACATAAGATAACATAATGGTGAATGCTTGATGGGGTCTAACACTTGCAATTTATGTCGTCGACCTGATCATATAACAAGATATTGTCTATCTCTTGGTCATAAGAGCACTGAAGATCAGAAATCTAGTGGAACTCCTTCGCAAAAGAATGCAAGTGGACAGAGAAAATATATTCTATAGCTTCAGTTCTTACCCAAGGTCAACCAAGACAATCTGTTCGACCTCAAGTATATTTTCTTACTCATAGTGAGTATAAGGAATCTACTGTTGATGATGGTGATGAGGTCTTATGAGTGGTGTTGTCTTATATATATGAGTATTTTTATAGAATACTTTCTTGCTTCAGTGTTATCCGAAGTATAATTGAGTTGCCTTGTATCGATTCGTTACCTCTATAGTGATTAATTTTCATTTTAATGAATAATGTCTAGTTTCATGGAGAGCTAATATTCATATTTTTGATGAGATGTGACTATGGTCCGTTTTTAAATTTCGAAGACAATTTTTGTGAGGAAGATTTTGAAACCCGTTTTTGTTACTAGGGGACAAGAAATGAAGAACCAAAGTAAAGGTATTGAGAAGTCGAGAAACTGAACTGAGAGGGAGAGGAAACCGAACGGAAGGGAGAGGAATTGATGGGGTTTGAAGTCAAAAAGTTTCCGTATAACTTGTCGTATGAGGAAGACGGGAACTTACCAGGAAAGT
>NEWO01000758.1:186317-227322 GCA_003013225.1 Phalaenopsis aphrodite | reverse complement strand
TGCGACAGCAAGTGGGAATGATGTTGGCGGCGATGATGAAGGTGTGGGATTGCGAGAGCGCTAAAGGAGAATTGTCCAAGGGTTGTAGCAACGATAAGGATGGTTGGATGTCGAGGAACTGCAGGAGAATTGTCCATGGGTTGTGGCAGCGATATGGATGGTTGGACGTCGAAGAACTATAGGAAGATAGCAACGGGAATGCTGGGCGGTTGCAACGAGGAGTAAGGCATGGTAGCGAAGTGAGAGGGATGCGGGAAGAGGTAGGGAAGATAATTACCACCTGAAAATCAAGATACAGCTGAAGCAACACTTGGAACCCTAGGATACAACCCTCGAATGGACGTAGAGACGTTGGCGACTGTCTCGATACAAAACACACAAAAACTATTCATAAACTCCCACGAAAGTGAATTTATAATAATGTGATGACTAGGAGTGGCCCAAGGAATTGATCGACACTTCCAAAATATAGACAGATCTAGACCAGTTCAGTCAGGTCGAGCAGACGGGTTGTGGGATTCGCCCTCGTCATATCTGTTGGACACGGGATGTGGGGGTCATTGCGCCCTCGGGTGGGATTGGGCGCCTCCACACCATGTATGGTGCTCCCATGTCAATATCAATTGCAGCCTTACATTCACCTAATATATTCAAGTTTGAATCATGTAGTTTTTCTAACATCAACTTTAATTATGTTGCAGTTTCATGTTATTGATGTTGTTATTTGTCTTACATATCTGTTGTGTTGTAATTTGTTCTTTTTTTAGTTGCATGCTTATCAATTCTGGCCTACATGATAGACGTGAGTTAACATTTACACAATGTATATTTATAAAACGGAGTCTAGCAGTTGTCATCACATTTAAACTTTTTTATATATGATATGTAATGGCTGATTTAATTCTCAACTCAACATGTATTTTTTAAATACATAGCTTATGCATTTCTATGCTGTAAGAATCTGTTTTTATTTTAATGGTACCTTTAAATTTTATTGCAGTATCGAATGGCTGGGCTAGCTGCAATTGAGATTGCACAAAAGGTTGGAAAGGCATGGCGTTCACTAAGAAGTGCTAGTAGAAGTGGGAGAAAAGTTAGGAGGAGAGAAAGGCCTCTTGTGCAGAGCCATAATAGAGGTGGCGTTTGTTGTAGTACTAGCAGCCTATCAGAAATCTCAGCCTCATATAGCTCCAGCGAAGATAAAATTTCTTCTAACCGTTCCTTTTCTTGGAGGGACATTTATTCAATAGCTGTCAGATGGAGACTGATCTCAGAGCCTTGTGACCCTGTTGTTTGGATCGACAAATTGAGGTGACCTTTAAGAATGAGATTTTAACTATGCGCTTTCAGCCAAGAGCTATGCTTTTTGTCTATTGGATAAAATATTCTGCATAGGTTGACTAACTCATTTTTTTTCCATTGTGCTTTCACGACTACTTTAACATGTTTTGATTTTTAACATGATACTAGCGCAATGTCTTTCCACTAATGTTACTTTAAATTATATATACTTGTGAAAAAAATAAATAAATATTCGTCGAAAGTGTCAATATGATTTAACTCTTTGAAAGTAATTTCTGAGAGTTGTGGGCTTCAAAATCTACACCCCACTCTATTAATATATTTTGGTGAATTTAGGTCAATTTTTCATAAGACATTTGTTATATTACATAGGTATGAAAATATTGCATCTAACTGCCCAAACAGGATTGTGGTTTCTTTTACAGAGCAATTTAGTGGAACAAATAAATTAACAAGAAGTGTCAATTATCCACGTATGAGGATTAGATGTTTATGGTTCATTCGATGAATTCTCCAAACCAAGTCAAGAGGGAGTAGTGGTGGCTTAGGCATAACATCTTTTTTACTTATTGCTTTATGAAGGAGAAGGTGTGCGGCCTCATTCTAGGCTAAGGAAATTTTGAGAATGTGGTGTTTACGTAGATGATGGGCAAATTGAGCTTCACTATTTAGAAATATTCCCAACCACATTCTCTGACTTTATTGAAGAAGGGGAATGAGTTTGGTATTAACAAGAGGTGTCTGGTAGATTTCTCTATTGGAGACAAGTTATAGGATCATGTGTGGTAGAATGTCATGTCGATAAATGTATGTCACATTTTATTGGGTTGTTTGCGTAGTAAGTAATAAGTGGTGATGGCTTAATGCATAAGCTACTTTGTTCTGACTCCTTGCTTAATGTTGGAGTATAAAATGGAATGAAGAAAGAAATTTCACTCACGAGGTGTGTCTACCCTTTAGCTTATTCTGACTGCTCAAGCATCCCGGGCCCTCATGTTTAGTGTAGAGAGTAAATTTTTTTGCCAATAGATAAATTTATTTCCTTATTTCCTATTTTTTATTTTTTATTTATCTATTTTCCTATTTCCTATTTCCTTTTTTTTTATTTTTCTATTGGGCTATCACGTCATGTTGATGGTTGTATGTCACATTCTATTAGAATGCATTGTAGTGAGAAATACATTGGCGAAGGCTCGGTGCATGAGCTATTTTATTTGACCCTTTTATGTTTGAGTACAAAATTGAATGGAAAAAGAATCCTGCCCATGAGGCTTGCCTGCCCTTTCACTTATTTTGACTTGAGAGTAAATTTATTTGCCAACAAATAATGACTCCAAGAACTAAGAAATCTAACAGTAGAATAAAATTCCTTGTCGTTGGTAGAATATTCTCTCTAGAAATCATTCAATTTTTCAATGAAGAAAGCAATGGGGTGTCCTCCCTAATTTAGCACAACTCCAATTCCCATGTTAGAGGCGCCACACTCTACATCGAACGCTTGATTGAAATATGGAGGTGCGAGAGTGGGTGCTTGAGTCATCTATTTCTTCAAAGCATCATAACTAGCCTAGCATTATCTAGCTATGCAAATTTATCCGACTTGAGAAGCTCCATCAAATGTGTCGTGATTGAGTTGACATTTCTGACAAACCTACTGTCAAAAGAAGTCAAACTATGAAACTGTCATATCTGAGTAATGATTGGTGTTTCGGCCATGCCGCAATATCCTGGATCTTCGTTTGGTCAATCTCAATGCCCGCAACTAAAATAATATATCCTAAAAAGCACATCTACGATGTAAGAAAGTGATTTTTTTAGATGGTCATACAATTGTTCTATCCGGAGAACCTTAAAATACTTGTCACAAATGTTGTAAATGCTCATTCTTTGGACTATTGTACACTATTATGGCATCAAAATATACAAGCATAATTTTCTATTGAAGGCTTGAAAAGTCAGTTTGATTAGTCACTTGAAAATACTTGAAGTATTGGACAACCGCTTAAATAGGCCTCATGACAATTAAAATCGATATGAAGCAAGCCTATGACAAAATGCATTGGAGAACTCTACAGAAGGTGCTTGAGGAGTTGGATTGCTGAGATATTTTTAAAAATAGGATTCTCCACTGTGTTGAGTTTCCTTGATTCATGCTTCTCATTAACGGTAAAAAAGTTCGTTGATCGAAGTGGCTTGCAGTTTTCGGCAAAGCTGCTCTATATCTCTGTGTTTTTTTTTAATTTTTTCTGAAGTTTTTTCATTAGCCCTCTCTCAAAGAGCAAGACATATTGGCATCATACTTACCAATGGGACCTCTTCGCTTTCACCTATGCTTTATGCTGATGATATCATTTTTTTTCCAAAGAAAACATGCAGGCTACAAAACTATTATTTAAAATTGTGCAGGACTACTGGGTCTGGACCGGCCAACACATTACACCTCCAAATCTATTGTTATTTTTAGTAAAGCCACCCCGAAATTGGATTAAAAGGAGAATTTCCAGATTTTTACAATTCAATTCACCCGTGTTGAGGAGTTGGAATATCTTGGCATCAAACCTGCGTTAAGGAAACTAGAGAAATCAGATTTCACCAACATTGTATAGAAGGATTCTTTGTGGCTAAATGCTTGGGGTGCAACAATTATCTCTTGGGAGACGTACTACTCTCATCAATACTTCTCTTCTTACCATGCCTATGTACATGCTTACCCACACCAAGGTGTACTCTCAATAAATTCGAATGCAAATGCAGATAGTTTTTAGGGTATAAGAATACAAATCAACCCGTCCTTCATTATATTGCTTGGAACAAGCTCTGCCAGCCCTCACAAAATGGAAGCCTTGGTCGCCATGTCTCTAAGGATTGGAAGAGGCCTCTAAGGCCTTGCTTGCTTGGCACTCCTTACACGATAAGGCATCTCTTTTGCACCATTTTTTGAAAGGTAAATATGGCACCAACTTATGGGATTGCAACCACAAGAGCGACACTTCCAAAACATGGAAAATTTTATGTGATGGTGCCATTGTGCCCCTTCTTCCTATTTTGTGTTGGTGTGTCGCCAATGAAAAGAGTATAAACATTGTGGAGCAACCTTGGGTCCAAGTTTTATCCCTCGCAAAATGACATGTCTAGCAAATATCGAAATCTTTGAGGGGCAACAGGTTTTGGATTTTTTGGAGGATGGTATGTGGAACTGAAACAAATTGCAAAATGCTTTTGGAGATGAAATGAAGGCTACTGAAAGTTCCAATTTCTACTGAACATCTGGAGGATTTTATGGAACTCAAGATGATGCACTTAGGGAGAACTATTATTGCACTTGCGCGTGATGCCAAATTTCAAAACTCCAGCATTAACTCCAATTGGATAAAACATTTGAAACTACACCTAAGGGGGGGCGCGTGATGCCAAATTTCAAAACTACGGTATTAACTCCAGTTGGATAAAACAATTGAAACTACACCTAAGGGGGGGCATGTTTTGTGGAGATTATATCATGATGTCATTCCCACTGAGGTTTGGCTTGCAAAAAGGGGTCGTAAAGATTCAACAGTGTTCCCTTGGGGCTACTTGGCAGTGAAGGATCGGGACGATATTTTTACTGACTTTTTTTAGTTTTGTTTTATTAAAGACATTATGGGTAGTTGGGTTATTACCATCCCGGTTTTCAACAACTTCCCCGAAGTTACGAATAAGCTCAGTAGGGCGACCTGTTCAGAACTCCCACAAGCCCGATTTTTTTGTTACATTGTTCTTCAATGTTAAAGAGCTCGCAATGCAAAGATCCACAACCGTTCTTACGGCACGCTAACAACTATTGTTGCCACCATTCTTGAGGGACTTTTGAAGACTCCACTCTTTCAATTTCGTCAATAGTGCTCTTCTACCTTCTGGGGCGGCCGGTACCGGTTGCATCATTCGAGACAAGCAAGTATTTGGACTTACTGCTATCGGACAAAACTTTCAACATTGACGCAGTGCCCAAGTTAAGTTCCATGCTATTAGATCGTTCCAAAACATTTGCCAATCGTGGAGACAGACATTTGGCAATGTTGCTCTGGATTTTGCTTTCCTTTTGAACTTTAAGCAAGTTTGTTTTTTATACGTCTCATGACTGTAATATGGCGGCTTATTTTTGTGCTAAGCTAGCCCTTCATGGCTCTTTTCTTTTGATTCATGTAGACAGGGATAGTGAGCTTTCTTCTATACTTGTAGATGGTAGATCACATTTTTATATATGATATTGGTGAACACATGCTTAGTTTTTTGTACTTTTTGATATATTAATGTAAAATGCATATTTCCAGGAAACACTACTAGAAAGGGTCACACTAACTCTAGTATCAGCTCCTTCGTATTATGGTCTTACAACATCACCAAGATCTGTCTCACTGAGGTCTCACTCATTACCTATAGAAAGGTAGCATGAGGCATGATGGCTCCAATCATTGTTTTAGTGCTCATTAATATTTAACTCTTTTAAGGGCAGAAGTACAATACATTTTCCATTATTGTTAAATGTTTAGGTATTTTTGTGGTCGTTATAAATTATACTTTTGTCATATTGTCAAGTTTGACCCAACATAATATAACATAATCTATAGGGATAACATCACACCAAACTTAATCCTGCAGCTTATCACCAATTAAAAATTTCTCTTGGTATCTCTTATTGGCATAGATCTCATTTCTCTTCTTCAACCTAGTCAGGGCGTACGATTGGGAATGCTTCCGTGTAATGAGGTTTAATTTGTTCATCATCTACATAGTTCCATATTTTTACAATTGCCTCAATTTATAATGAAGTACGCATATTCTCCTTTACAGTACAACCGATACAAAAAATGTTATGTCTGAAAGACTATTTATCCCTCTTAGGTTCGTCTGAAGAACTTGTCGAATCACAAGTATCTTACCATTATCTACAAGTAGCTAGTACTCCTCTCCATTCTCCTCCCTTGGGCCTTCACTCTCTGCCTCCTTCACTGCACCCTACTCTATAAAGGAAATCATCGTTCTGTTTGAATAGTTGGATGCAATGTGCCCATATCCATGACATTTGAAATATTTTCTAGTTGGGAATGTCTTGGGGGTGTTGGTCGGTCAGTCCTATTTTCCACTTAATATGAAGGTTGAATCCAATTTGGATGATGGTGTGGACCTGATATTGCAGTGTCATCCCTCCGCTTTTAAGGCTGAGATTTGGACATCCTGTAAGGTCCAATATGGTTGCAATTGTATCATGTTGCCAATCAGCGGTCTCAATTGCCCCATTTATCAGGCTACGGTGTTCTCTTCGAACTCCACTAGTTCACATTTCAACATAAGTTGCTCAAACTCACCAGTGTACTCTTCTACTAAAAGTTATTTCTATTGTAAGTAATGAAGTCTTAAGAACATATCATGTTGGTAATGTATCGGTCGGTAGTTGCACTACATCTCTCTTTTTATTTTGGACTAGGTTGTGATTTTTTGCCCTCTCGTTGGCGTATAGGTGTTTCAAACTTTCCCACCGTAGAGATTCATTATTTTTTAACTTCATTGCAACTTGCTTTATTTTTTAATCAGGTGGGCGGATTATTCAAAGACTCGCTCCACTATTCGGAGTCACTCAATGAACTCTTCTGGATCCATGCAATTATTAAGATTCGGTATATTTATCTTTACCATAAAGTCACCATGATACCAGAGTTAACCCAAACCACGACTCGAACGACACATTTTTTTATTATTGAGAGGGGAGGTGATACCAATGAGATGGGAGAGGTGGGCCGGAAGGCCGATTGCTCTGTGATGTGAATATATGACACTGAGTAAGGGCTGCAGGAATCTGGACAGCCTAAATAACCGGCGAGTCGAACGGCTGATTATGCTTTTTAACGTTTCGAGCTCGCCACCCTTGGTATACTGCATGACAATAGAACCTCCCAATTGCCAACATAGATCGTGGTAGTTGTTTTAACCCCAAGATGACTTGCTCAAAGGTTTTGAAATATGATCCAGCCTCAATTCGCAAGGCATTTGCATATCGCTTTGAGGACTTGACACTTGGCTGTAATATGGGTGTAGTCCTCCACTTCATCACAAGCCCATGGAAAGGAGATGTCCTCCCCAATATGTCTGCTATGAAGCCACTCGTTTGTGGGAACAAATTTATTGAGAAGCCTCCGCCAGAACATCCCCTCTCTGGGATGTAAATTTAATTTCTTCAACCGGTTGTTGCATTCGGATTGCTGCTCAAAGGTCTTCGCATAAGTTAATGTTGTAATTGTGCATCCTGAGTAATTAGGAAAAATTGCTGCCATATCTACACCATTCGCTCCCAGCCCTTGGATTTCCATAATGCTATTGATTAGCTCATCTCGGAACCATAGGAGCATTACTCCATGTTCCAGGCACCATTACGTAACAATGATTCAACAAGCATGTCCTCCGGAACATTAATATTAATGAATGTTGGCCAGCGAGAGATTGGAAGATCAAAGATCCAGATATCCTGTAAAACATTAACACCCAATAGACCATCTAATGACATGTTTTTGAGCATGTGGTCCACTGTAAATAACTTTCCAAGCAGTAGAATCCGTGCATGTAGAAGCCCCGTTCCATGGCATGCCTATATATTTTTCCACAAAGCAGTTATAAGGGAAAGCATTGGGCTTGTGAATAAGTCCCCATGCCAAATGGGTGGGCCTTTCCGGTTATTTGCAGCATGAAATCGTAACCCACCATACCTCATAGGCTGAGATAATTTATTCCAGGAAATATAATGGAGCCCTTTACAATTGGGCCCATTATCCCATAAGAAGGATCTACAAGCTTTTTCAATGTAAGTGATAACAGAACACGGAGGGTCCGAGTGCGTGAGGAGAAAGGAGGACATGGGCAGTAAAGCACACTTGATGTGCGTAACTCTCCCCGCTAATGAAAGATGTCGGTTGCCCCAAGCCATCAATTTCCTATCGGCTTTGTGAGTCAGTTTGTTGACGTATGCAACAACTAGTTTGCGCATTGCAAGTTTGACACCAAGATATTCCATTTCATGGACTCTTCTATACTTGAGGAACCAAGTGATTTTTGTTTTTGCGCCAAATAGCTGCTTTTTTAGTGAAAAGAATTGATGACTTTTGCCAGTTAACCATTTGTCCCATCCCATTCACAATAATTGTTGATAATCAATTGGAGGTTCTTAGCTGCTTCCATGGCGGCCTTCGCAAAATAAGAGGACATCGTCAGCATATAAAGATGAGAGATCTTGGTTCCACCAAGGGACAGGGCTACACCCAATTGGAACGATGATGGTTTTAAAGCTTGGGAGAGTAGTTCAAAACAAAGATTAAAAAGGTAAGGAGATAGTCGACATCCATGAAGGTACCCACAATTTTCTTCATTCCATGGAGGGCATCTACCGTTCTCCACGACCGCAAAACTGGGGTTCTTCACACACTGGAGGACCCACCTTTGGAATGTGTTAGGCGAGCAAAATAGTTCCATCACCTTGCTTAAAGTTTCCTAGCACATTTTATCATAAGCCTGTTCCATGTCAAGTTTAATCGCCATAAAGCCCATTGCCGAAGTAGAGTGCTAGAATCAGCCCATCATATCTTATGCAAGCCCATCATATCCTATGCAAGTAAACAATGAGTGGAGATCGATCGGTTTGGGACGAACACACCTTGTTCATCCAATATAAGCCTCGGGAGAAACCCTTTCAACCGGTTCACAAGGGGCATTGACAAAAGTTGCGAGTGACTGGGGCAAGCAGAAAAGGAGATTAGTTGCCTATCTGTGCAAGGGAGTGGCGCCAGCGGGACCTGCGGCTTTTTGAGAGGAGCAGGCAAGGTTGGCTCACCCAGGGCCATGTTGTGAGCTTGGATGGAAGTTGAAAAGAGGGAAAGGGCTGATCAGAGATAAACACCAACTTGGGCAAGGTACAACGAAGCACTGTTCGCCGTCGGATACAACCCTCAGAGAGCGAATGCCTTGGCGGCATACCTGATATGAGAGATCGATCAAAAAATTGGTTAGCATTCAACACAACAATTATAAATAAGATGTGTAGTGGATAGACTGTGAGTAGTAAAATAGGCCAGGATTAAAGGAGGGTGGAAAGGAAAAGATAGGAAATTGAAATGCAATCTTAGTAGAAAGGGAAGAATTAGGAATGAGAGAAATTAGAGTACAAGATGAAGAGGGGCTGAGGTTAATGAAGGATTAGGAGGGGAGAAATTAGAGTAGTAGATGAACAGGGGCGGAAGTTCCAACTGGTTATGGCCGATCTGGTCTAGCAGGAAGGCTGGATCGATCATTTGCTTGCGCATGCCCAAACCCCAGAGCTTTGCGTTAGTCTCTCGGGATTTACGGAGCTTCATCCTCATTCTTCAAAGCTTCTGGTTCCTCAAAGTATGGAGTTATATCCGCGACATTGAAATTTGTCAAAATTTTAGAGTCTTCTGGTAGGTCAATTTTGTGGGTGTTGACGTTCAGCTTCTTAGGTATGCGGAAAGGCCCATCAGCTTTAGGCTTGATTTTACAATAAACGCCCATGAGAAATCTTGCTTTTAGTCGAATCCGCATGAGGTCTCCATTTTGAAATGTTACCTTTTTCCTGGACTTTTTTGCTTGTGTTTGATATTTGTGGTTCTATTTTGTAATCGCCTTTTTAACCTCCTTGTGGAGTTGTTGAATTTGGTGAACATGTTCATTAGCATCATCACTGTCTCTGATGTGGGTAGAAGTGGGACCAGCTCAAGGGATGTGAGCGGGGTGCGCCTATACACAATTTTGAAAGGAGTTCGTCTTGTGGTCTAGCTTGTAAATTTGCTGTAGGCAAATTTGGTTTGTGTTAGAATGAGATCACATTATTTGATGCTTTTTGAAAGGTAGCATTTTTCCTAGACTTTTTTGCATGTGTTTGATATTTGTGGTT
Source organism: Phalaenopsis aphrodite (assembly GCA_003013225.1). Taxonomy (NCBI): domain Eukaryota; kingdom Viridiplantae; phylum Streptophyta; class Magnoliopsida; order Asparagales; family Orchidaceae; genus Phalaenopsis; species Phalaenopsis aphrodite. Next base: position 217,088 of record NEWO01000758.1, on the reverse strand, counting down.
CTATTTAATAATCACCTTCTTAACCTCCTCATGGAGTTGTTGAATCCGGTGAACATGTTCATTAGCATCCTCACTGATCTCTGATGTGCGTAGAATTAGGACCAACTCAAGGGATGTGAGCGGTTTGCACTTGTACACAATTTCGAAAGGAGTGCATCCAGTGGTCTAGTCAGGGGATCTGTTGTAGTTAAATCTGGCTTGCGCTAGAATGAGATCCCATTGTTTGATGCTTTTTCCTACGAAGCATCGCAAAAGATTCCCAAAACTCTTATTTAATACTTCGGTCTTCTCATCCATTTGAGGGTGTGCTGCAGAACTAAATAGAAGTTTAGTTCCTATTTTAACCTAGAGGGTCCTCCAGAAGTGGCTTAGAATTCAACGTCTCGATTGGAAGTGAAGGTCTTTGGAATGCCTTGAAGTCTCAAGTTCTCTGAGGAATACTAGTCGACATTGTGAGATGCGTCCAACATTTGTTAGTAGGCCACAAAAATGCGTCATCTTTGAGAAATAATCTACTATCACCATCACAGAATCTTTGTTCCTTTGTTTGTGGGGAAGTCCTACCACAAAGTTAAATGGTTGCCTTAGGTACCGATAAAAGAGTGTACAATCCTGTATTCTACCCACAGGTTCTGGCGATATGGCAAAATCCTACAGTTGGACGTATTGCTCAACATCTTGCATTAGTCAGTGCCAAAATAAGTGTTCTCTCACGACTACGAGAGTCTTATCTTTGACAAAAATGATCGGCCAGCCCTCCGTTGTGGTTCTCCTCTACAATGTCCTCAGGAAATGCATAATTTCTTTTGGCATAAAAGTAGTCATCGGTGCAGTAGTACTGCCCCGTAGGCTTCTCTCGGCACTGCTCTCAGATCTCCTAGAAGTCCTCGTTTATCTCATATTTATAATCTCAAAACCCACACGCGAGTCTTCATGGATGTGATCAGCAAGTGACGACGGCTTAGTGCTTCTCGCGACGTGGTTGACACTCGACTTTATGCTTGAGCAGGAATTGGAATGAAGCTGAGAATTCCAACTTCATGGTTTGTTGTCCCTTTAGTTTGCTCTGATTGTTTAAGAGTTTTAAAGCTTAGTGATTCGTGAACAGGGTAAACTTGTTCATCAGTAGATAGTGACTCTAGTATTCCAGGGATCTGACAATGATTAAGGGTCTGTTTGGGGCAGCCTAAAAGGTGTGGTGCATTTTAAAAATGCCTCCCAAAGCATTTGGAAAATACGTGAAGGTAGATTACGTAATAAGCTGTAAATTTTTTTATGTTAAATGTGGCGAGCGCGGGTCTAGCCCTATTGCCTGCGTTCCAATTCTCTGTTTTAACTCCGCTGCCCTCAATCGCTTTTCTCGCGTGTCATCTGCCCTAACTCTCGGTCTCTCTCTTCTCTCCCTCTTGCTCGACTCTCTCGGCCATCTCTCTCTCGTGTGGTTCTCTCCCTCTCGCTTGTTTCTATTGGCATTGTCATAGTATTCTTCTGCCTCCCTCTGATCCCTCATTATTGTGCTCTGTGGGTACCTACGGTAATTTTCGATGGATTTTCTTGTTTTATGCAATTTTTCGGCTCTTTGATTTGCAATTTATTGGTTAGAGATTTCTGTATGCAATTTCTTTCTCTATTATGCGTACCTATGGCTCTTTGGTTTATGGTTTTCTCTGATTTAAGATTTGTGGCTTTCTCGGGTGCCCTTACCTTGCTTGAAAAATAAATGAACTAGGGTGATTGATGTGTACACGACATTGTTCTCTAGCTGCTCATCCATGTCAAAAAAATTTACATAGGTAAATTTATAGGAATACATTTCAATATGGGATGTGGTTTTTGGTAATTGATATGAAACACATGATTCGTCGAGTATGAGAATCTGAAAATTGGATGAGAAAGGATGCTTTTGTTGTAGATAACAATGTTTTGGGTGACCCATATTTATTTGCCCCAAATGAAAATATGGGATGCAATTTTTTGTAATTGCCATGCAACACTTCCCATCCTATTCCCTTTCTCTCTGGGGTTTAAAGCACATTAGTTTTATGATGTTATATATTGATTGCACATTTGTTATGTGATGATAAATGTTTCATGCACGTTAATTTTGTAGTGGTTGTGTTGGGGATGGGTGGTGGTGGTGATGGGGGTTGGGTGGTGGTTCTGATGGGTGGTGGTTGTGATGGTTGTGATTGTAAATGTTTTATGGTGTTATATATTGATTGCACATTTGTTATGTGGTGGTAAATGTTTCATGCACATTAATTTTGTGGTTGTTGTGTTAGGGATGGGTGGTGGCTGTGATGAGGGTTGGGACTATGAGTGTATGTGTGATTGTGGGGTTTTGTGGTAGTGTTGTTGTCGTGGTGTTGGTATGTATGTATGTGAGTGATGGTGGTGGTGGATTGTTAGTGTGGTGGCTTTTGTCTTTTTATAATTTCATTTGGATTAGAGCATTTGGAATAAAGTGTTGAGGGTTGGGTGGTGGCTATTCTTTGTTCTCTGGTTGGTATGAAATATTAATGTTTTCCATTTTTTTTGTTTAGTAGTGTAATGATTAAGATAAAAGGAGTCGGTTCATCAGCCATGTGGGATAGGGAAGTCACAATCATATTTTTAATTGTAATTTTAATATTTTTTTAGCAAACTTGATACTACTGTTTAAGTGAGGTGTGTATCTTATTTTTTGTACTGTTCTGAATTGATCTTTTGTTTTTTAAGTATCAAATATATTGCTATGACCATTATTGCACTGGGACAGAATAATCATTTATTCAGAAACAGTTGTAAACAGTTATTTTCCAACAGCATAAACCAAACAGTCAATCAGCTTATTCGAATTAGGTGTTGATTAGCAGTTTATCTGGATCAGCTGCTTATCAGCAGCTTATTAAAACTGTTGCTGCCCCAAACAAACCTTAAATCTCCTTGTCGTATGTTGAATTTTTTCTTTGTACATCATTCAACTTTTCATTGAAAAAAGCAATGTGGTGACCTCCTTGATTGATTTTTGCTCCAATTCTCACGTTGGATGCATCACACTCGACTTCGAACTGTTGATTCAAATTTGGTATGGCTAGAACTGGTACCTGAGTCACATTTTTCTTTTGTGTGTCGAAGCTGGTCTGAGTTGTGGTTGTCATAGTGAATTCTTTTCTTTTCAATAGTTTTATGAGGGGGCGGTGATAGTGCTAAAGTTCCTGACAAATCTTCGATATGAGATTAGCACCATAAATTTTTGTAGCTCGATGAATGATTTGAGTGCGGTCCAACTCACGATTGCCTCGATTTTTGTCGTGTCCATCTGAATGTCTGTGCTTGATATGACGTAACCCAAAAAACATACTTGGCTCGTGATGACATGGCATTTCTTCGGGTGGGTGTATAGTTGTTCGGCTCGTAAAATCTCGAATATTACCCAAAGGTATTGCAAGTGTTCCTTTTCTAATTTTCTATAGACTAGAATATTGTCGAAGTAGACCACCACGAATTTCTCAATATGGGCCTGGAACACTTGATTCATCAATCGCATGAAAGTGTCGAGTGTGTTGGGCAGGCCAAAAGGCATAATTGTCCAATCAAGAGACCATCTCGTGTCTTGAAGGCGGTCTTCCACTTATTTTTTGACTGCATTTGTATCTAATGATATCCATTATGCAAGTTGATCTTTAGAGAAGACGGTGGCTCCATGTAACTGATCTAAGAGATCATCAAGGTATGGTATTGGAAATTGATATTTGATGGTAATTTTGTTAATGGCGTGGTTGTTAATACACATCTGCCATGAACCGTCCTTCTTGGGACCATAAGGGTGGGAACAACATGTGGACTGGTGCCCTCTCAATTGTAACGAGATTCTGCACTAGCTCCTCATACTTTGCAGTTCGCAATCTGTAGGCGGGTCAATTTGGTAATGTCGATCCTGGTATGAGGTCTGTGGTGTGTTGGATGTCCCTCGGTGGTGATTATCCGTCTGGAAAGATGTCGGTCATTATGTCCCAGAACTTATATAGTAGCAGTTTGGGACGTGTTGGTATCTCTCGTTGGTACCTTCTAGGAGGACTAATGCAAGTGCCTTTAGCGCGTCTTGAATTGACTGCAACATTGTGGCCCGTGAGACTAACGCATCATTTGTATCGATCACACCTCTCACATTCTTGACAGGTAACAACATGATGTGCTTTACATCCATCTTAAATGTGTAGATGTTCTTGAAGTTGTCGTGCTCAGTTTTATGGTCGAACTGTCATAGTCTTCCCAGTTGAATGTGGCATGCATCCACTAGAACTTCATTACATCAGACATGCTCTTGTAGTTTATCGCTAATTGAGAATTTGACTAAACATTTACTGATCTACATGTATCTCTTTCCATTTTTCCAGCCAGGTGAGAGAACAGGATCACAAATATTTTTTTGTGGTTAATGCCAACGTATTCACCATTAGCGTGGACACGCACAACTTTCACCTTCGATGGTCAAACTGCAGACTTTGCTTTTCACCGTACAAGTGGTGCGAAAGATGTGCCTCGGCCATAACGGGTCTCCTTTTGGTTTTGTCTGTAGGACCCTCTATATAGCCAATATTTTTCCTTCATCTCTAGAAAGTTGAAGTGCTTCTTCTAAACTATCCTCCGACGTTGCTTCCTCGATTTTGTCGACGACGCCTTCATCCGTGAACAAGACAACCCGATATGTGGGATAGTTGGCGGCGATGTGGCCGAAGTCGTAGCACCTAAAGCATTTTCGGGAAGGAACTGTGTCGGATGACTATCGCTCATAGTGGTCTTCTCGCTCCCCGACTCGGCATTTCCGATTTTGTTGTCTTGTCAAAAGGTGTGGTTGTAGGTGATGGCTTGAATGTGGACTACTGTTGGAAGTAGGATTGTGACCTGGCTTGCTTCTGCCTTTCTACTTTTAAGGCTAGGGTTTGGACTTCACCCAACGTCCAGTAGGGTTGTAGTTGAACAAAATTGTTAATGGCGGGCTTCAGGACTGCCAAGTAGTGGGCGACCGTGTGCTCCTCTTGCTCGACTAACTCGCTCTTCATCTGTAATTGGTTAAACTAAATTTGTGAACTCCTCGACTGAAAGATCTCACTGATGCAGGTTGTAGAGTCTAAGAAACATATCCTGACGGTAATGGGGTAGTAGGTATTTCTCCTGCATAGTTTTTTTCATGTTTGCCCACTGGGTTATCTTGTCAATACCATCTCTTCTTTGTTGTTGCTGCAGTTTTTTTCATCATAATGAGGCGCTTTTCTCAATTTCTTATCGACTAGTTTAATCCTGTTATTCTCGGGTAACTCCTTATATTCAAAGATGCGTTCAACCGCTTGCAACCACTCAATGAAGTCATCGGGATCCATCCCTCGATCAAACTCCGGTTGGTCCGTCTTGATGTCGAAGTCTCGGTGTGCGCCAAATGTGGGCTCCTCTCGTGGTTTCCTTTGATAGTGAATTCAGAAGCAGCGTGGTTGATATTCATGTCATTGATGTCTTCACGGTGATACGAATTTAGATCGTCGTCGCGATCTCCTCTTCCACTCTCGAGATTGCGGTCGAGGGTAACGTCGCCTTGGGTCCCATTGTCCAACTCAGTCATTTGTTGTTCAGGCAGCAGACCTCCTGATGTATTTCTTCGCGAGTTAGATTTGGCACGTATTGTGCGTCATCATGATTGGGGTTTGATTCGAAATGGGATGATGGAAGGAAAGAGATGAGAAAAAGGAGGAGAAGACAAGAAAAGAGAGGGAAGGAAGAGGAAAAAAAGTTGGGTGGCTTGTGTGAAAGCGGATATAACGAAATCTTAGGGTAGGACTAGGTTGAGCTAACTCTGATACAACAAAAAAAAAATTTGGCTCACTAAACCTGGCATTCACACCCTAGTGGGTAGATCACCTCTTTTCAATTCTCTAGTCTCCCCCCCCCCCCCAAGGAAGCTCCTCCCAGTAACCAAAACGCCTCTTCCCCGACGTCTCATGCAACCGCTCAATTAAACTCCTCTTCACCCCCCGCCAGATCTGTCGCCTTGATAGAAAGAGTTGTTTTTGTCTTTTGTTATTTATATTTGCTTTTTAATTTTGGCATTCGCCTTGTTATCTGCACTTTGTTGTTGTTGTCGAGTCATCCTTATACTATTTTGCAATCAGCAATAAAATGTGTCATTCGATTCGTGGTTTGGGTTGACCACACCATCTCTCCTCTATATTTAATGCCGAATCGACACGACATTGGCTCTCTATCACTTGAAGCTTCTTGGTGGAAAGTGTTTCATTCATCTTCTTTATGTGGGTGGTCACCATTGTTGTTGTTAGTGACTTCCCTATACTGCATTCTTTCAAAATCAGCGAGCCTCTGCTATAATTGGAGGATTTCTCGTTGTTATGTCTTCCATAGTTGTTTTCAGAGCGCATCGATGAGTATTTCTTCTTGGCAACATAGCATCTTGTTCTTCTAACGAGATTCCGACTGACTCTGATACCAAATGCATCGTTCAGGGGTTATTAGAAGGTGTGATAGAACACAAGGAGTTAGGGAAGTTGTAGGATGGGTATTGGGAGTGTGAGAATGGATGGTGGCTGAAAATCAGTGTGAGCAGGAGCACGACAGTGAGCAAGAAGCTGGAAAACATCCGTTTCCTACTGTAAACAGCAGGGGCGGTGAGTCTGACGGCTCATCGGCTGAAAACGGCTAGCAAACTATGGGTGGACGGTGAGGGGATTCCATCTCCTATTATTGAGCAAGCTACAGACACACCACTTGTACTCTAAAGGGCAGAAAATCAGAGAAGGCTCAATTCATAAATCAGTAAAACTAAAATTCCAAACAGCCCAATACATATAAGATTTTCCTAGTAGGAAATACCTAATTAGAAATTTGAGAAATATGTAAGAAGAAAAAGAGAAAAAACATCGAACTTGTAGGAAATGAAGAAAAGAAAAGAAAATGAAATAGAAACAAAATAATTGAGATGCTCTCGGTCCTGTCTCTCACGATCACAGAATCTGCAAACAGTGGAACTTTGGGAGCTCTGCATCCGTTAGGATGACCCACAGAAGCAGTGCAACTTGGATAGCTAAGTCACCTGTTTTCTCCTTGTGATGTTGATGACAATGGTTTTCTGTCTTCCTCCTGAAGATTTAGGGCAAAGTGCAATTTTTCAGTTTTCTTGTCGCTATTTTTCGTTAACACCATGCGCCAAGCTTCTTCTAAACCCAATGTTCTATAACAACTTGACTCAAAAATCTCACTAGGCACTGATAATAAATCTAACCAACAGGTTGAGCTAGCTGAATAGCTTTAATCTGGATTTGCTAATTTGGTAGGAAAAAAATTAACATTTCATTAACCGTAGAAGACTAGGTAAAAAACAGAGTAAGAAGAAACTTACTTTGAATGTCTGTCTTTTCTCTAATCCTACTTCTCTCAATCTCCTAGAGTAGTACTTTTTCCTCTCTTTATGCCACAATCCCTTTTTCTTCAGCAACAAACATTTATATAGACAGGGAATGCTGATTATAAATAAAAGCGAATACCACGTCAACTTTAGAATGAATATATTATAAGAAATAATGATTATAGTTGTGTTAGATTACCAGGATAGGACATTGCCTTTTCTTGGATAATGGAGCCAAGCTGTCATTATAACTACTTAACTAATGTTTTCTTGTTCTCAAAGTCACTCAACTCTCTAGATAATCTTAGAAAGATCTTTTCTGAGTTCCTCTTAATCTCTTCTATTCTTCTCAGTTTTGGCAAACTTCTCTTATCACGGTACCAGTCCTTTTGGGATTACATTTGACAACATTGCAAACTTATTAGAATTGTCTGATGCATCTTTTTGACAAGTCAACTGATTTCTTGATCAAAAGTAGGTAGATATCGTTATTTGAAGTAACATTGTTCCGAAGGATGATTAATACAACTACAGTGAGAGTAAGAAGTGAAGGGCTTTCCTCTACTTCCACAATAGTCTTCAATCTGGCCTCCACAACCATCATAATGCTTGAAAGTGAAAATAATATAATTATAAATCGATGGAGAGGGAGACAATGTCTCTGATGTTTTAAAGAACATGAGAAAAACTATTTGTAGATTGGGATTCATAGAATCTGCCATCATCTAAGACTATGGATGACGTTCAAAGAGAAATGTTGCAACTGGAGGTTCCACATTTTTTTGTTATTAGACATTTGGATTTATGGTAAATGTTTGTCGCACTTAAATTTTAGAATGCTACAATAGTTCTAAATGAATTAATCATTATGATGTAGACTAGCTTAGTCAAGTACAATGTACATGCATTGGTAATATTATTTTCTTGGAATAAGTGGACTGGAGAAAATTCCTTTCCTTTCCTTTTTTTTTTTTTTTTTTTTTTTTTTTTTGAAATCTCATGAAATATGTCCATATAAGAAATGGCAAGTTTGAGACTATTGAGCGTCCAATCAAGAAAATCATAATAAGATGCTCATCATTTGAAAATTTTGGCTCTTTCATTGTGAGCCGCAGGAGATGCATCTCGATGAGAGGGTTTGTGTGTGAACTAACAAGAGAATGAAAGGTGCTTGATCACAATTGGTAATTGATACCATTGAATTTGATTGTGATACTGATGGTGGATGTTTTCAAATAGTTTAGAGGACTGAAAATCCATGATATTGTGTGAGTTAAAGTTGGGCTAAATGAGAAAGAATTCAAATCATTTAGAAAGATTCTACCTTAAGTAGTGGCAAGGTTCAGTGAGAGAAATGGATGCCTATGGTGGTATCTTCCTGCGCAAAGGAAAATAGAGATAGGGTTGCAGACAAACCAAAGGCAATCATTATAGGCGAGAACAAGTACACAGGAGACTAGTCACCCAGGAGAGATCAAGGTAACTTGTGCAGGTGGAGGGCATCTTCGATTCTTTTATCTATGGCTCCATCAGTTGCTTTCCTAAAAGTTTCATTTTCTAAAAGAGGCTGTGGGCAGGGATTGGGCATTTCATGTTTACTGAAAGATTCAATTTTTTCTCATTCAAAAATAAGGATCTTCTCTCTCTTTTTCTCTTATTTACTTCATTCTCATATGAAATTATTTGTTGAGTGATTCTACTGTTCTCTTATACAATTTGTTTTCTTAATCAAACTTAATTGCAGTGAAGAGGCTGATACTGGATTTAGTCATCAGACTCCAATTCTGCAAGGCCAAGCAAAAATTGTCCGCTATTTTCCAATGAATCTGAGGTGTAATAATGAATCTTTTTAAATGTTAAAAAGGCTTCTTAAGAGTAGTGCCATAATCTTTCCATTAATGCAGGACCCTGGATGTTGCAAAGTCTATCATAAGGGATCTGAAGTACGTGCATGTTGATGATAAAATTTTTCATATCTCTGAAGCTAATACACTTGAAAAGGTAAGACCTTTTTACTTTTTATGTTTAGGGTGTTCAACTTGTTTGTCATTCCCGGATAAATAGAAACACTTAGTTTGCAACAGCTTTGTCTTGACGTTTAACTTTCTTTAATTTGTTTTAATTTATAAGTGGATATGAAGTAGCACTTCATGTAAATTGGAATTGGGACTCTTTGGTTCGCTGATATTAGTTACCTAACGTTATGTTACTAACAGAAGCCAATTATTTGTCTTAATGGTATTCTTAAATAATTGTACCATGTAAGTCCTATTTTGAGATCGGTCAAATATACCGACATCTAGATGCCACACTATCAACAACAACAACAACAGCAACAAAGCCTTAATCCCACTACGTGGGGTCGGCTAAATGAATCATTTTTCTCCATTGCGTCTTATTTAGTGTGTTCTGAAAACGATTATTTTATTTCCACTTATTTTGCCGCTAAAATCATTGTAATTACATTCACAAAAAATTTAAATGGATTTGTGTTGGCTTAAAGTACCTATTGATTTCTAAACTGTCATTTTTTAAAATATGTTTTCTAACTTCAAGCGAACAGATCGGGTCGTAAATAACATTGTTATTTATCAAAAATAGTGTATTTGGTTCAATATTATTTTACTGAAATTAAATTATGTTATCTAAGAAAGATCAAATATGATTATGAACTTTCTTTTCATTTTATAGATGTCACACTAATGAAGAGAAAGTTCATAATCATATTTGATCTTTCTTAGATAACATAATTTAATTTTAGTAAAATAATATTGAACCAAATACACTATTTTTGGTAGATAACAATGTTATTTAAGGCCCCATTTGTTTGCTTGAAGTTAGAATTAAAAAAATGACAGTTTAGAAATCAATAGGTACTTTAAGCCAACACAAATCCATTTAAAATTTTTGTGAATGTAATTATAATGATTTTAGTGGCAAAATGAGTGGAAATAAAATAATCGTTTTCAGAACACATACTCTTTCTACAAGCAACCAAATGCACCCTAAATTTTTTTTTTTGTCTAGATAGCACTATTATCTGCATAACATTGAACCAGATAACCCTTCAAATGATTTGGATTTGTATAATGATGGGTAGAAGATGCACTAATAAGATAGGTAAATTGAACCAATGTAGAAGGAATGAGATAGAAAAGGGAAACTAGAAATTGTGCAAGAAGGTTTGTGTATATTAAAGTTTAGACTCTTGATTTAGCAATATCCTGTGATTTTCTAATGTTGAACCAGTACTCCAAGAAATGAGAAGAAAACTTAGTTCCTTATAAAAGTGGAGTCACCAAGTCACAAATAGATTTCTTCTCTATCTGGAGGAAGGAAAACCTTTGTAAATATTCTAAAACAATTTCAATAGAAAACTTGATACCATAACATTACGTTGTAGTTATGTATATATATTTTAAGGGTATAAAAAAAAATAAAAAAATTATGGCCCTAAGATAAGATGTTGGAATTTGAAAGGTGAGGCATTATTAATTTTTCAAAATTGATTCTTAAGAGAGGTAAGATAAAAACCTTTTGGTTGAGTTAAACTTAAACGTGTGATAAGTTAAATAAATTTTGAAGAGAATTACTATAATTGTTTGTGTGCTATAAGGCATAAAGGTGTATGACTCGGGGCTGAGATGCGCGCGAAACGTGAGAGGTGAGCAAGATGCAAGTGGGACACGAGCCGGTTTGGGAGGATCTGGACCATCTTTTTGCAGTTTTGTTGGATTGGTCGGCCTTCTAAACGCAGGATTGCCGCTCACACCTCCTCCTTCCACTACATTCCTTTCCCAGCCTTCCCTATTTCCCTGTTACCGCTTTTTCCTCCTTCCTCCCTATTTTATCTATTAGCTATTATATATGTGTTTTTTTCTTGTTAGGGTTAGTTTTTGTTGTGTTGATTTCAGATTCCTTTGTAGAGTTGTTCTCCTTCTTTTAGTATTGTATCATAGGAGGTGATGGTGCTTCGGTTGTATTCTGCTTGAAGGTGGTGTTGTATCTTCCTTTATCATCTTTCCTACACTTTCTCCTCCACTCCCCGTAGCCTTTGGTCTCCCCCATTTGCAACCCTGCCCTCTGTCGCCCATCTCATGCGGCATATCTTTGTTGTCCAACTGTCCAACCCGCATTCCAACACTTTGTTACCCCTCCCTGTAGCATATTATTGTAGTCTAGCCCACTAGCCTGCACCCCAATGCCATGCTGGCCCTTTTCTACAGCATATTGTTGCGGTCCAGCCATCTGACCTCCAACCAAACACTCTATCGCCCCCATCTAGCAGCACACCAAGGTTGTCTAGTCATCCCACCTTCATCCCAACACCCAGTCACCAAACTTTCTGCATTCTCCTACTCGTCACCTCTCTGATAGCCCACCTACCAACCTTCAAATCAGACTCTCTACCCACTCCACAGCCTCTGGCCCTGAATCGCTCCCTTACCACTTCGCCGACAAAGCCATCGCCAGGATTTTCTTTTTTGATCCTAACCGGTGACTCCCGTCATTGCATTTCCTTTCCAGTTTGAGTCGATAAAAGTTTGCTTTCTTTTTCGCTTTTCCTCTAACTAGTGTCAATATCAATGTATGTGAAAGATATTTTTATATTATTGAAGATATGTATGATGGAGTACTAACTAATATTATAATTATTTCAAGAGTAACACAAGCTTCAAAGTATTGTAAGTTTACTTCTAGGGTTAGCATTAAGTTTTTTATTTTAATGTTTATATAAAAGATATTCAAAAGAAAGGTGTGTGGTGTATAGTTTTTGTTGATGATATAGTTATAATTAATAATGCATTCACTAAAATCAATAATAAATTATAAGAATTGAGGAAATTTTTATTTTTAAAATGATACTGGACTTAACTCAAACCACAAAAGAAAAAGCAAATATATTTACTGAAAGCAATGGGTTATTACAAAAAAATACTTGAAAGGGAAATTACAACACACAATGCCCAAAAACTTGAAATAGCAATGAGCACGATACTAATATTCTAATTAGGGTGGATCTCGGGGTATGGTAATGATTGGCTTTGACCCTCTATCGAGGTAGCAAAGTGTAGGTGAAGGCTGGAAGGCATGGTGAAAGCGAAGAATGCATAATGCAGCAGTGAGGAGGAGGTACGGCAAGGGCAACAAGATGGAAGGAGAGGAATGGATGGCTAGGTGGTTGGAACAACAAAAACAATAGGAAAAGATTGTTTTTGGGTGGCTGAAATGAGGGGGAATGTCGGTTGAAGCGGAAGGAGATGCGGGGGACTGCAGGACAGTAAGAGGATTGTTGTTCGGAGTGGCGACAGTGAAGACAAGCCGTTGGATTGAGGAAGCTGCATGGAAAACAGTAAGGTGCAGTTGTTTGGGGACGGCTGCAGCAATGGAGGGCGGTCGGAAGCAACGTGGAGAGTATGTAGAAAGGAATGGAGAAGGTAAACATCACCCCGGGGAAGAGATATAGCTAGAGCACCACCCATTCCCTCGTATGCAGCCTTCGAAAAGAGAAGCAGATGTTGTCGATTGTCCTAAACAAACATGCTAAAAATTAAATTTCAAACCTTAATACAATATAAATATAAATATATATATATATATATCAAGGAAGAATCCGGTGTAGAGGCGACTCATACTCCACATATACTAGAACCTATTGTGGGTACTACGGTTGGTATTCCTTCTGCTTCAACTCTACCGCCCCATGAGACTGATTCTTCGGATGAGGAATGACAGGTCTATACCAGGAGGAAGAAGAAGAATGGAGGCCGACTCCAACACGGGAACATATTGGATGATACATTGGTTACTACTGGCAATGACAATCATCTTAACTTGTTCCTTTCCTAGAATTAGAGACAGGCAAAACCAAATTAGGTCGCTCTCTAGCCACCTGATAATATGTATTTCAGCACTGTTAGGCTTTTTATTTAAGTATCTATTGTATTTTCTGTTTTTTCTAGTTTTGAAACCTTTTGTGGTTTTTTGTTTGGGCAGGGTGTCATGTTTGGGCCCTCCCACACATTGTATCTGTATGTTTCTTTTTATTTAATATATTAACCTTTTTGGGCTTTCAAATATGTATGTATATATATAAATATATATATATATATATTATAAAAAGGCAAATTCATTGATGTAAAAGGGAATATACAAAGATTTTAGTGAGTGGGTACAAAGAACCCACTCACAGGGAATACAACTCAAAAAGAGACTTTAAAATACTTGTATGCCCAAAAAAAAAAAGAAATACTCCTATTCATGGTGGGTGGATTTACCACTTCCCCTCCCCTTGGTTCTAAGGAGAGAGTCTAATACCAAACTAACATGTGGGCTTCCACCTGAAACTATCAAACAGTCATCCTGAAAATTCTTGAGTTCTAGCATTCATTTTTCCTTCTTCCTAGATTTGTAAACTTTTCATTCATTTGTCAGTGTTTATCCCATTTGATATATTTGTGGATCTTCGATGGAGAGCTCACCCTGGGGGGTATGTTGATCTGTAAATTGTTGAGCAGTCTCAGCTTGCAGCACAACTTGATCATGACGCTCCTTCAGGGCTTGATTACCCTCTTCTCCCACGATAGGTGATTCCAAAACACATTGGCTAGCATCCGTTACAACCAAATTCGTAGTATTTATGTTCTGAGGAAGACTATCTCAACAGCAGTGGGAAGTAGCTGTGGAACTGGTTGATGAGGAATAGCCTGATGAGACAAATTTTCATTCAACATTTATGGAAGATCTTCAATTTCTGTTGTACTTTCCTTCACTTGGGTGTTGTTAGGAATTGCAGAATCCAAATGCACTGGAAGGTTGGATCTCAAATGTGGATGAAGCCTGAAACATTTGGCATGTGTGTGACCAATCAGTTTACAATGATTACAGTAAAAGAGAAAGAGAGAGAGAGAGAGAGAGAGAGAGAGAGGACTAAAAAGAAATGAGGAATGATAGGAAATAAATTATAAGAAAGGAAAACATGACTCTTTCTGTCCATCTCCGTGATTGCGAAATCCCGCAGTACTTGGCAGCTACAGTACGACTTCCGCGTCATAAAAACTTATAATTAGTAGAATAAAAATTGAATGTATGATATATAATTTTATTGGGTGTGATGTTAATAATCATCATTCAACATTTTTAGAAGTTAAGAAGATACACAGGTGTGAAAGATTTGTGTAGCATAGATGACGATATAACTTCTAGTGCTAATATTAGGTGATTAAATTAGAAAAGCTTCTCGAAGTATTTAGGCGAAGAGGATATCATTGAGAGGCTTAAAGGTAAATTTATGTAACCTTAATTAAGTTGGTGATGGTGTATAGATTTGAATCTTTGTTGAAAAGAATCATTGGTATCTAGTAAAAATGAGAATGTTAATTTGGATGTGTGACAAAACTAGACAAGATAAAGGCAGGTTTACCTACATAACACATTATTTTGTATTTACATATCTAATAGCTAAACTTTAATTTTTATATTCATAACACTTTACATGTGCAAGAAAGTGGTTATTTCACTTTATAAAGTTGGTAATAGTGGTAATTTTGATGTGATTGTGAATGATTGAAGTGTTGTAAATGTAAAAATCGAAGTTTAGGTGCTTGATATGTTATTTCATAAGAATTTTGTGGTATGTATGTAAATGCCCCAAACTAAATTAATGAATAGTTATATCAGTAAAAGTTTGGAATTGTATTTATTGAAACCAAGGTTACAGAAAATTCATGTCATGATTTTTTCGACAAGTTTTATGCTGGCTGTCGACTAGCTAACGCAACCCTCCACTTTTCGCATCCGGGCTTGGGACCGGCAACGACAGTGTTTGTTGTTGTTGTTGTTGTTGTAAGGTTACAGAAAATAAAGTTAAATGGTTTGGATAAGCAAAATAAATGATAGAAACTACCCATTGTTGAATCCCAAGTTATCTATGAACACAACGCCTAAGCTGGAACACAAAAGGCTGTAGTGTAAGAGAAACAAGAAGAAAGTGAGCAAGAGGGAGCTAAACAGTGAATGGCCTTCTTATGTCCTACGTTTGTATAATTGTCTATCCCTTATTTATAGATTTTGGGCTGTTCTTGATTTTATTACAAGATGTGACAAAATATAATGAAAAACACATGAAAGTACATATCAGCATATGAGACCATGTTGCATCCCACGTCTCCGTATATGGCGGGGATATGTTGTCTTCTATGGCTTGTGCGGACATGCCGTCTCTTGTAGCTTGTATGGAGTCTCGGATGCAAGGGAGAGTTGTGAAAAGAGGCTCAACTCAGTAGCTCATCGCGTTCAAGTTGGTTGTTGGCCGAACCCCTTGCCCGAATTAGCGAGTTAGAAGTATCTGAGGCAAGCTGAGTTGAGTTTGCCAAATTTCTTCCTTGGGTGCATCCGATCCTAACGCATTTGTGGGTCTTTCTTGCGAGTTATCTAGTCATGCGTATGATGCAGGTCATTTGAGTGTACAACCGTGTTAAATACAACAACAATAAGAAATTTTTTTTTTCTCAATAAGTGGGATCGATTACATGAATCTTTTTTCCCTTTTGTGTCTCATTAAGTGTCAATGCAAGCGTGTTAAATAAGTTGATAAAATTAATTTTGATAAAATTAATCTTGGATTTGAAAAGAAAAGGGATGGGCCTTGGTTAAATGGATAATAGTTCATTTTTATACTTGAAGAATATATTTTCTATCTTAGATAACACTCAAAATGAGCAATTAAAAAATAATGATTCATATTGTTGATTGACACGCCAAAATTTACCGTGAAGTAAGTTGGTCCACAATGTAAATGTGCTTAAAGAGTATCGTGTGTCGATCTCATGAGGAAAGAGCTAAGAACTTATCTGATGGGCGAATCTCTAGTTTACTAAACTTTTAAACATAGTATAGTTTAATCAAATAGGAGATGATTTCCTAAAATCCTACTTAAAAGCAAAAACAAAAGATATTGCGTTAAAAAAAATGGAAAACAACAGTAAATAAATTTTACTATTCTTCAAGGTATGTGAGGCTCGCACCTCTGTGATTTCATCAGTGTGGCGATTTATGGTTTTTCCAGACTTTACTTTGTGTGATTATTGTCAACAAGGATAGAAAGTCCTTCTTATGTCTATGTCTAGGTCAAAAGAAGACTAGGATCTATGAATATGAGGCTTCCTCAATCCCTATGGCATCTCGTGGATTTATTGTGATCCTCTTTCTAGGTTGCAAAGCCCGTATAAAATGTCTATTATTATCCAGATTCTGTGGTTAACCATTTCATTTCTTTGTGCAACAGGTAGAAGTCATAGATCACGAAATATGTTAAGATCCTAATTGATCTTATCAGGAGTAATTGATAATATATGGTTAACACAACAACAAAAAGTCTTGATTCCTCAGGAAAACGATACAAAGAAAGAAATCATCTGAGAGAATCACAAAACCACATCCCATAAGCACAGAGGCGCGAAAAGAGTTTAGTTACGCATGTTAGAAAGAACACCGAAAAAACATCCATCAAAGCCATTTTTGCAAGAAAAACTGAAAAGTGAAATACTTTCAAAACGATTGGTTCTCTCTTTAACAGCAGCCAACTTCTCTCTCATACAATAACCTCTCCGAAAACATAAAAAAATACAAAGGGAGAAAGGTAGAAGCCTCTTCAACTTTGGTGTCCAAGATGCCTCCTTTAAAGATCCAACAAAAATCAGCATGAAAAGTCTTCAAATTTGTCGGTTTGTTAGCGTGACCACAGCCGAGACTGGCGTGGTCATGCTCGAAACTGGTGTGGTCACACTAGTTTTGGCATGGTTATGTCGAACAACACCTTTCACGCGTTTTGACTCGGTTTTGCGTGTTTGACACATTTAATCTCCAAAATAGCACAAAAAACCTTCCACAAGCATAAAATCATGATAAAAGAGATGAAATAATAAGTAAAAGAATGATTACATGCAGGTAAAATCACATAACATTGACTGTATCACTGACCCCAAATTCGGTATAAAGCGGGTGATGATGATGATGATGATGATGATAGGAGGTTTTGGCTATAGTCACTCAATTGGAGTAAAGGGAGAAAGACTCATAAAGCTAACCTCTAGTGTTTAGTTATGGTTAATTGTGATTATTTGAAGTACTTAATTATATTTGATATCTTTATAATGATGATTATCAAAATCTTCCCTTATCTGTAATGTTAAAACCACGGTTACATGTCAAGAATTGATTTTTGTTTTTTTTTTTTCTTTCTTAATTGCATTAACCGTGTTTTTCATATCCTATAAATTGTCGTATTAGTAATCTTTTCTTGACTTGAGCTCTTTATATATTCATGTTTGCTACATTTACTCTAACCCATGGCTTCCCTAATTTTCAGATGGTGGACAGAATTGATTTCATTTGTTGATACTTTTGTGTTCTTGCCTAAAGCATGTAGCAATCCTTCATTTGATTGCCTTAATGAGATTGTCTTTTTTATTTTTTTTTTGTTAAATTTTGTGGCAGGTATACTTAAATGATAATTCATGAAATATTGTTATTTTGGTGATTGTTTTCATTCTATTAGAAGAAAGACTTCTGTTTGTCATTTAATTCCTATATATCTTGATCATGGGGTTTACATATTCTTTTAAGCCAATGAGTTGAAAGATATTTCATTCACAGATAGCACATGTTGAATCCTGTTCGGACCTGTATGGCATTGTTGGCAAAAATTTCTGGGTTGCTACTATGTGCGACAGCGCAGCCTTTGAGGGGTAGTCCTTTTTTACTTAACTGAAGCTGTTAACCTTCATCATATATTCTCATGACATATCACCAACTTAGGGGGCCATTGGGATCACTTTTGATGTTTTTTAAAAATTTTATTTTGTTTTCTTTATGTTTTGAATTAAAATAAAATATGTTGAGTACGGTATAACATATCTATTTATTTTAAAAACACTCCAAATGTCATTTAGATGTTTCGAGTATTTTTAAAAATAAACTAATTGTTTTTAAAAATAAAAAATATAAAAAATGCGCTGAACAAATTTATTTTTAAAATAAAATAAAAAAACAATAGTGGTGTCGAACAAGCCTCATGCTACTATGGTTGCAATTATTATTCAGTACGCGCTTAAGTGTAAAATCATTTCAGATTTGTGTTATAATATTATCCTTTTTTTTCACAGGAAGCAGCTTGATGGAACACAGATTAGCATTCGGAGGATGTAATTCCTTGAGAAACCTTGCTGTTCTTACAAAGTATTACTCGCTTTTTTCTGATTTATAATTATAGATAATATGCAGGGGAAATAAGGGATTTGATTTTACGATTCAAACACCATCAAGTTCTTCTAGATGGGAAGATTATGAAACAGAAATGGAAGCAGCATGGGAGGTATATTGCCTGGTTGATAGAATGACGTAGATTTTATATCGAAAATTCGTTAACTTTATTCTGTCATGGTAAATAAAACTTCCATCACAAATCTAAAGTACAAGTTAGACGTCTATAAAAAATTATATATCTTGTGGAAGTTCAGGAAGTTGGATCGGCCAGCCACCTGCAAGATCTTGAAGAATTGAATTGGAAGGCAATTTCGGAAACTCCTTGATTAGTTTTATTCTTTTCTTATTTATGTTTTTTTTTGTTTTTTTCAAACTTATTTCCTTTCCATATTTAAATTAGATATAATTGATAAGATTATAAATTAGGAGGGACTGGCTTTCCTATATTTGTATTTATGTATGAATAATTGAAGGAAGAAAGGAGTTTTTTTCATCCCAAAGTTGGTTTATAACATGATCTCAAATCTTTGAACAGCTGTCGGAAACCCAGCTTCCTCCTACCGTAGGAACTCCTGCAGCAGCCGCCAGAAATCTTCTTAGACGGCTTGCAAGCCCTCACTCACTCTTCCCTGCAGTCGGTACTCTTCCTGTAGGCCCTTCTCTGTTCATCTGTGCCGGTGGAATCCTCCTTACAGCTAGAATCCTCCCTGTTTCAGGCCCTCATCCATCGGATTCTCGCTGCAGGCCCTTCTCTGTTTAGTTCTTTCCACCGTGATTCTCCCTGCAGCAATAATCATCCCTGCTACAGGCCCTACTACGCTGTAATCCTCCTAAGTTCTCTGCAACAGCCTACTTTCTTTATGTTGGCAGCAGCAGTAGCAACGATAGTGGCCGATTCTATAGCCAGCTGCCGCCAACTTCCAACGTCCAGCCAACCTCCTGCAGAAGCAACAACTAACTTTCTTCTTACAACAAGCAGTAGCCCAAATATGCACAGGGTTTATGAAGACCAAGCACAGGATAAAGATGTTGAGTTCTATTAGGGAGTTCAATTATGAATCAGAAGATCAGGAATTATGTCCGAACAGTTCCTGAACTTTCTACCTTGATTACAAATCATGAACTTAATGGCTATAATTTTCTTTAATGGTCTCAGCCTGTGCTTATGTACATTTGTGGATAAGGAAAAGAGGAATATCTCATAGGAAATTGCACAGTTCTTGAGCTCATTAATCCTAATCATCGCACATGGAAGATTCAAAACCACTGAAATAGGATAAAATTTTTTGCTTAACAAAATTGCCAAAGAAATCTGGGAGGTTGTAAGAGAAACATATTCCAACACTCTGAATATTGCGGAGTTGTTTGAGATCGAAACTAAACTTCATGGTCTTCATCAAGGAGAGCTAAGTGTCAGCCAATATTTTGAAACACCTTGATAAAGTATTGGCTACAATTGGATATATTTGATACATAAGTGTGGAAATGTCTACACGGTGTTGTAATGTTTAAGTTCATCATTGAGAAGAATAGAATTATTAAATTTCTAGGGGACTAACCAAGGAATTGGATGAAGTGAGAGGGAGGATCATGAGAATAAAGTCTCTTCCATCTACCCATGAAATTTTTGCTGAAGTCAGGATAAAAGAGAGTAGAAAAAAGTGTATGATGACTGGAAGTGAGAGTTTACCAAGTACTGAAAGCTTGACTCTATGTACTCATAATTTTTCCGATGACACGGCTCAAGAAGAGTTGTTCTGCATGTGACTATTGCAAGAAATTTGAGCATCTTAAAGATAAATGTTGGAAAATCGATGGAAAGCCTACAAATTGAAAACCTTGTCATAGAAGGAAAGATCAAGAGAATAAGGTTAATGTTGCTTCCACATCCGAAGGGTTGGCTAAAGCATAAGGAACAACTTGAAGTACTGAAAAACTCCTTAGGGGCAATTTGGAACAGCACTGCAGCCTCATGACATACTAATTTAATATTTTCTTCTCTCATCTTGTTAGCATTAGGAGATTTAGAATTTGAGTCATGGATTTAAGAACTTCTGATCAAGACTAGAGGCATCAATATTTTAGTCAACTATCAAGAGATTTCTACATCTTGATCTAGCAGACTTGCAGATGGATCACACTAAAAAATTGTTGGAAAAAGAGTTATGAAGCTCTCTCAGGATATTACTCTTTTCTTTCTTTTGTGTGTTCCCAGTTGGACTATAATTTAACTTCAATTAGTAACCTTATTCATGATATGAAATGTGTAACAAAATTCCTTGCAAAATCTTGTGAATTTTAGGTAGTGTATTTGAAAAATATGATTGGCAGTGTTTAAATGCTTCAAGGCTTATACCTATTCGAGAAAAGTCTCTCTCTAAACAAACAAGTGATCCCACCTCCATCTTTTTCTCAAATCTCTGAGTATGTTGAGTCTGTATGTCGAAAATAAAGTCATATTATGGCATTGTCATCTTGGTTATCATAATCTCAATTATGTTGTAAAGTTGTATATTTATTTGTTTACCAACAAAAAATCTAGTTCTTTTCAATGTGGGATTTATCAATTTGTCAAACACGCTAGAAATGCTTATCCTATGACCTGTACAAACCCTCACACCCTTTTCTCATTGTTCTCAATGATATTTGGGTACCTTCAAAAGTAATAATCCTAAGTAGGGCTTGATGATTTGTCTCATTTATTGACGATCATACTAGAACTACTAGGACATTTTTAATGAAGGAGAATTTTTAAACAACCAAATCTTCCAAACCTTCAATTACATGACTATCCAGACTAAATTTCAATACAAAATTTAAATCCTCAAAACTGATAATGTAAATGAAGATTTTAACTATGTTCTTGGATCCTATCTTTCAAAAAATGAAATCATTTATGTGAGTTCATGTATTAATACCCTACAACAAAATGGATTAATTGAGAGAAAGAACATGTAACTTCTTAAGGTATCCCACTCAACTATGATTTCTCATCAAGTTCTAAAATATTTGTGTTGGAAAACAGTTCTTACTGCAACATACCTTATCAATCGATTGCTTGGCCGGATATTTAACTTCAAAACACTGCTTCATATCTTTATTGATTCCTACACCTACATCAGAGCTTTCACTTCTACTATACCACTTAAAATATTTGGATGTGTATACTTTGTTCGCATCTATTTAACAAAACTTGGCCCTAAATCTATCAAATGTATTTTCTTTGGGTATGCATTCGACAAAAAGGGTTATGTGTTACTCACATGCTATCAGAAAATATTACGAATCCATGGATGTTACAATTTTTGAGAATCAATCATACTATCTCAAATCTTATGTTCAGTTGGAGAGTACAAATGAACATTAATTTTGGGATGTACTTGATGACACATTCACTACCTCACAACCTACTTGTCTTCCACCTTGCTCTCTTATTCTTCTTGAGGATATCCAACTAACCCAACATAAAGTCTATAATAAAATACTTTATGCATATATAAGAAGGTAGAAAAACTTTTAGCAAATGGAATACAACTTACAAAGACAAATTGGTTCAAACTAAAACTCGAGTCCCACTCACCTAAAATTTCGAGTGAGTATTATACTCATAAGTTATCCCCTTACACTTCTGGTGCTGATGATAATGAAAGTTGTACTAACAATTCAGAAGTATGTAATTTATTGGAAGTTATCCTCATCCTATAAAGCTTTTGTATCTAACATTGATAGTGTGCAGATTCTTAAATCCATTAATTCATGAAGCTCGTGAAAATCCAAGGTGGAGGAAAGCAGTTGAAGCGGAGATTCAAGCACTAATATCACATGGATTCTTACTAAACTTCTTTATAATAAGAAGTTAGTTGGATGCAAATGGATGCTCAATATCAAGTACAGAGCTGGTGGTGGTAATAAGATATTCAAAGCTTGACTGGTTAGTTTATGGGGTTGATTATCAGGAGATATTTCACCAGTTGCTAAACTGAACACTATCGGAGTTCTAGTAGTTGTTAACAAGGAGTAGGGATTGCATTAAGTAGACATAAAAAATGTCTTTCTAAATTAGGATCTTAAAGAAATGTACATGGAGATGTTACCAGGACTTGAGAATGATTCCAACGAACACCTAGTATGCAAACTCATGAAATCTTTCTATGGGTTTAAGTAATCACCAATGGCATTGTTTGAAAGGTTTGCTAAAACTATGAGATATAATGGATATTCTCAAGGCCAAGTAGATCATACACTGTTCATAAAACATACTTTGGAAAGTATGATTATTACACTGATAGTATATGTGGATGATATAATTCTTACCGGTGATAATGAAAGAAAAATTCTTAAAATTAAAAAAGTGTTTTTCACTGAGTTTGAAATCAAAGACCTAGAAGCAATGAGAAATTTTTTGGAGATATCAAGGTCCAAGAAAGGCATTGTTACATCATAGAGAAAATATATCATAGACGAGACATGGATGATTGAATGCAAACCTACTAATAGTTAAATGGATCTCAACAAGAAGTCTAATAGGAGAGAAAAAAGAAATATCTATAGATAAAGGAATATATCAAAGATTGGCAAGAAACTCATCTATCTGACACATATTAGGGCAGATATTTTATGCTTTGTCAATATTGTGAGTCAACACATGAATAACCCAAATGAAGGTCATTTGGTGATATCTACAAGATTCTGAGGTTTCTCAAGAAGACTCCTAGTTATGAAGTATTTTTTTAGAAAACTAAAGACAGAGGTAGAAGTCTACACTGATGCAAATTTGGGTTGGGGAACTCACTAAGAAAGGGTCCATAACAAGTTATAGCTTCAATGTATGGGGGAATCTAGTTGCATGGAGAAGTAACAAGTAATGCAGAATCAGAGTATAGGTTACTCTCCTTAGGAATTTGTGAAGGGATATAGATTCATAAATTGTTAATAGAATTGGGGTGTATCTCAAATAGACCCATACAGATGTTTTGTGACAGTCAAGCAACTACCAGTTTGGCTAAAAATCATTTGCATTATGAGAGGACCAAACATATTGATGTTGATAGACACTTCATCTCGAAAAGGTTAATGATCGACTTATACAGTTAAAATGCATCCCAACACACCAATAAGTTGTTGATGTCTTCACCAAAGCTTTGAAGTGCCTTTTCTGAGTTCAATACCAAACTTGGTCTCTACAATATCTATGACCCATCTTGAGGGAGAGTGTGGAAGTACAAGAAGGTCGGACCGGCAAGTCACCTACAAGATCTTGGATGATTGAATTGGAAGACAATTTTGCAAACTCTTTGATTTGTTTTATTCTCTTTCTATTTATGTTCTATATGTTTATTTTATAATTATATCTTTTTCATATTTAGATTAGGTATTTGGTAAGATTGTAAATTAGGAGGGATTGGTTTTCCTATATATGGACCTTATGTGTGAATAATGAAAGGAAGATAGATTTTTTCCTCCCAAAGTTGGTTTACAACATATCTACATTAGTTTAATCTATGACTAGCATCTTTAGAATATAAATATGCTCCATTCATTCTCTTGTCATTCTATGCTTTTTTCTCTTTTAAATAATGGCCATTTAGTTTTTGATTTTTTTTTTCTCATATCGTTGGTTCAAGGAATCAAAAAACTGATTTCTAAGCTTATATCCGTGTATAAATGTATATTGCTAATCCTTTTTGGGAAAATAATTAGAAGTCAACTATCAAGGGTCTAATGTTATAATAGGTGTGCTGATGGTAATATAACTGATTTCCTTAGCTTTATCATGTTAACTATTGTTGCTGTTTCTAAAAATTTGAGAAGCAATAGGCTCCAGCTAAATATGCTAAAAAATAAAAACCATTTTTTTCCTTCTGGTTTTATGTTGCTGATCAAGATAAAAAATACATTTTTATTATGTTGGGGACAATGCCTAACGGCCCATGTGAGCAATTTTAAATTGGAGGGAAATCAAATATTTTGGGGTATTTTAAATTTCTGAAAATTTTAGCATTTGGATTGCTTCAAACTGACAAAAAAAATGAAATGCATGAAAAAATAATGGAAAATCTACATGCATGCATACCACCCTATTTCTATATATGTATTTACATGTCTAACACCCAAATTTCAATTTTTACATATATGCTACTTCACCTATGCATGGAAATGTATATTCTACTTCTAAAAGTTAAAATAGTTGTATTTTTTAAGAGATATGAAAGATTCAGACGGTAGACATGTAAAAAATAAGATTCAGGTGTTAGATATTTAAATACATAAAAATTGGTTGGTATTTATGTCAAAAATAATACAATACACTCCTTATTCTTCCATCCCAACATGTCTCTAGAGTTGAGTAAGTTTTGTATCCCTTCAGACATGGGTACGATTTATATAAATCTCGGGGTTCCTCTGTCTTTGCAGATCATTTGGAGAGGTAGGCTCCATATACTCCTTGGATTTAGATCAACTTTAGATATCTGTTTGAGCTTGATAAACTTTTCTGCTATTGGGTTTTGTTTACGCTTCCTGTACCCTTTGACTCCAGCAGTTAAGATAGCCTTAAATTCCTCATATGAGACTCACAGAGGCAGCACTCACTAAAATTGTCATATTTATCTGTATGAATGGCTTGAATTCTATTTCTTTTGTATCTGCTTGTAAATTTTTATTTTTTGATTAGGGATTTAAATACATGCCACAAAATTCTTATGTATATGTATATCTGACACCTATATCTTTATATTTATTTATATAATATCCAGTGTTAGAATCACATTAAAACATTTGCATGAAATAGTATATTTTAGTTTAGATAAATGATTTTTTTTTTTTTTGTGACTTAAATGGTTATATTTTATATAAGTAAATATGATTGTTTAAGGGTTAAATATATAAATATATAAAGAATTTCGTTGGTATTTATGTAATGCCTCCTTGTTCTCTCTCCCTGATAATTCAGCTGTTCATGCTGAGGCCAGAGCTGAACAGGAAATTTTCTCCATTTTAAATTATCATATTTATCCTTTATTTTTTTTTCCTTGACTTCTTTTATTTTTTCTTATGAGATTGTTATCAAAATACAGGAGCTATGCACTGCCTATTGTGATGAGCTCTATGGCTCAAATGATCTCAGTTTGCTGGAGAATGTAAAAGATGCAATCCTCCGAATGACGTACTACTGGTAAAATTTTTATCATATGATGTAGCCTTTTTCTTTTATTTCTTTTATGAAAAAGAAAGATTTACATACATACCTCTTAAATCCTATGTATTTACATATCCAACACCTAAACTTTAGTTTTTACATATATGATTTACATACATACCTTACCCATTCATAAAAAACGTGCATTTCACGTTTTAAAAGTTAAAACAGTGGTATTTTTCAGGTGATATGAAAGATTTGGGTGATGTAAAAAGTAAAGTTTAGGTATTATATATGCAAATACATAGGAATTGGATGGTTCATATTTAAATGCACCCAAAAAATAACATTATAACAAAATATCAAGACGATTATTCAGCTAAAAAATATCATTTTTCAAGATCATCACAAATTTTCCTGAATCAAATCAAACATGCAGGTTAAACTTCAAGCCACTAACTCGAGGGTCTGCTGTTGTTGGGTTGACGGTTATGTTAGGATTATTCATCGCGACCAACATGGAAGTAACCGCGAGTATCCCTCCCGGCGTCCAGGTGGACTGGGAAGCCCTCCTATCCCCAAACCCTCAGTTATTTATCAACACCATAAAAACATGGCTATATCCATCTCTCAGATATAGCGTCGCTTGGAAAGACTATCCGGATGTGGCTTCAACTTTCTCAACAACTGGATCAGCAGTTGCTGCCCTGAGTAATTATTTTTTATCATAATTATTCTCTTTGGTCTTAAAGGTAAGTCCAGCCATTTGTTTTTTTTTTGTTTTTTTTGTTCTTTGGGGAAATTTACATGCGTGCCACATAATTCTTATGGATTTGCATACCTAAACTTAAAGTTTGATATTTACATTTATAACATGTTATTAGCCTATCCATGAAAAGGTGTGTTCGGCTTTAATAGAGTTAGTAAAGTGCTATTTTTGATATGATGCTAGAGATTTGAGTGTTATGAATGTAAATATTTTGAAGTATAGGTGTTAGATATGTAAATACATAAGAACTGTATGGTATGCATGTAAAGACCCCATTTTTTTCCCTTATAATCTTTTGTTACGGGCAGTTACATACATACCACACCATTCTAATGTATTTAAGGCCTAAACATTCATACTTACATGCATATCACTCAAAGTTCCATCATTGCTATCTTTTAAAATGTTAAATACACATTTTCATGCATAAGTTTCTGAATTTTGGGTGTTAAATATGTAAATACACAAGAATTGTGTGGAATATATGTAAATTTTATTTTCTTTTATTTTTTTATTAAAATTAAAATATATTTAATATGTTAAAACATGTTAAATTATTTTTAAAAATACTCGAACTAACTAAAAATTATTTTGAGCATTTTTCTAAATAAGTTGATTCCTTTTAAAAATAAAAATTAAAAATATAAAAAAAAATACTCCAAATAAGTAAATATTTAAAATTAAAAAAAAAAAAATTAACTGAGTCCCAAACAGGCCTTCAACATTTCTCTTTCAGAGCTCTGAACTTCCCTTATTTCCAGGTCATACATGCTGCTCTCAGCCATTCTTTGCCCAGGGAAGACCATGACTTGATTACAGCACTTTGTTGGGGGAAGATATTTTCTGTGTGAATTACAAAGTGCAAGGTTCAAAAGTGGTACTGTTTCTATAACCCTAAACTTAAATGCATTTGTTTCTCTGTGTTTTACTAATTTATTTTTGTTATGTTATACTCCTCTTGTTATTAGCCATTGGCTAGTTTGATATCTGTTTTATTTGGTTAAGGTTTTTGTTTTGCTTGTACTGTTATGCTTTGCAAATTCCTGCTGAAGATCTACTTTGAATCTTTCCTTTCCAAAAAACATATACTAAATTTTATTTTCTTAGGGAAATTTACGTGTGTCTTGTGATTCGGTTAGGAGAGATTAGATGTTTTAGATTCGACTTATATTAAGAAAGGCAGAGGTAGACCTGTAAAGACTTCGGCATACTGTATAAAAAATGATCGTTAGTCTAACTAAAATGAATGTATGACACTCACTAGGACACAATGAAGAGAACGGATTCATATAGCAGACCTCACTTAGTGGAATAAAGGATTGCTATTGTTGTTGTTGTTGTGAAATTTACATACAAATCGCCCAATTTTTTTGTATTTAGAAATTTACCTAAAATTTGGTATTTATATTTAGGGATAATTACGTACATCGCACCTGAAAAATTATTATTTATAAAATTTAACACGTTACTCATGCCACGATCAAACGATTGGTTTTATGACAAATTTTGATATTTGAGCGAGAATTTAAAAAATGGATGAAATGGGGTGCTAGATTTATAAATAACAATGTTTCGGGTGTTATGTATGGGGCACAATTCTCATAAAAAAGAACACATGTACTTATCATTCTCAGTAACAAGTATATATTACATATATACGACATATTTTTTTGCATTTCTAACACCAAAATCATTAGTATACATATCACTCATATTTTTAGCATCATAGCATAAATCATATTCCTTTTAAATTGAAGTGCATCTTTTCATGCATGTATTTATGACATTAAAGTATTAATTAGAATAAATATCTAATTTGGTCGTTAGGTTGATAATTGTGTGGTATGCATGTAAATTCTTCAAATAATTTCATGTGCTAATGCATTAACTTGGCACTAACTTAGGCTGCAGAACGGCTACTTGTTCGCGAACAACTCGTGTTCGGCTTGTTCGCTAAGTTAACGAGCCGAACACGTATTCGGCTCGTTTTGGCTCAAAATACTACTAATCAATTATATATATATGACTTCAATGTTACAAAGATTTATAATTAATTAAAAGTATTAATGAAGAAAATAGATTCAAGTGATCTTTGAAATCTTGCCCCAATTCTTAACCTCTTATGGCTACTTAATTAGGGTTGTCAAAATAATTCTTTGTTCGTGAACGGCTTGTGTTCGGCTCGCTAAGCAAACAAGCCGAACACGAATACACTTTTTGAGCTCGAAATATAAACGAGTCGAACACGAGCATCATGGCTACTTTTTTACAGTAACGATTTCTGCCATGAATCGGCAATGATATAGAAATATAGGAACGACTATGAATGAGAATATTTTAAGTTGGATTTAATCAGAGTAATTTTTAAGAATTGTTGAATTTATTTTGATAATAAATATATTACAATAACTGAATATTTAATTTATTTGTTAATTATTTTATTTACTTTAGATAAATTCGATGATAAAAAAATAAACTATTTTGATTGGACTTGATTAAAATATCCTAGCCTAATTTTTTTCACAAAATGCAGACGTGACTTAGCTCCGCCATGAGATCTGTAGTAGTAGATTTGAATATTTCATTCCCCCTTAATGAGCCTATTTCGAGTACCGTTGAGACCAGCTCGAAATTGAATCAAATGGATTGAGATTGGATTAAAATCAGCTCGTGTCCTATTATGTTTGATTTCAAGCCTGCTCAACTTATTTGAATCAAGCTGACTCAAATTTGAGCTATTTGGACCTGTGGCAGCTCAATTATGTTCTACATGGCTCGAAATTGAATCAAGATGGCTCAAATTGAGTTATTTTGAATCCAATCTAGCTGACAATTGCCTTGTAGCTCGTTATACTTGATTTTACAAAGCACTATATATAATTTGTAAAAATTAACCAAAAAAAAAAATTTGAGTCGATCTTGAGTCAGTTCAAGTTGATTTGTGTATGGCTCGAAATTAACTAAAAAAAAATTGATGCAAAGTTTTGGCTCATAGTTTGGCTCGTTTACTTCAATCAGATCTTGGTCTGAACTAATATTGAATTAATTTTCTAACGATCAACAATCTTTGAGTTAAACTCTTTTAGGATAAGCATGCTCCTAGTAGTTTAAACTCTCTATCCTTTTGATGACTTTAATGCCATCTAAATTGCATGTATCCTTTATATATAGAGATAACCCCACATGCCAAATAGTCGTAGGTTAGTTGATCATATCCCAGACCATGGATCTATTATGGTTTCATCTTTCATTATTAATGGGTGATACAAATTTTGAAGATGTCTCTATCATAATTGATGGAACTTGTTTGTCTATGTATTGGACTATACCCTCTTATTTAGAGGAGACTCAATTAATCTTTAGAGGTGCCTTATATAACCTTTATATCATCCATCATGTCTAGCTTTTAATGTTTCAATCATTACACTTCACTTCAACCAAGTCAATGTTCAAGCTAATTAAGGAGGCTACATGACTGACCTTGTCACTGCTATAAGGCAATCTAAGGAGTGTTAAAACTTTCATAACACTCTAGGTAGAGTGAGAGTTCTTTAGCAATCAATTAGCAATCATGTGTATTAATCTGCTCATTCTTTAACATGAGCTAGATTTTATTGATCGTGCATTTTCTATTCTTTCTAACTTCACTTTCTTCGTCATACGTAATATTCTTACCCAACAATTGCTCTCTTGAAGTATAATGCCTAATACCATAACTATTAAACATTTTACGACCCCTTATGAATGCTCCCCTACCATTTTTTCATTGGGTTATAGTTAGCTACCTAGTTCTTTAGTATAGTTATATGATGTAGTTGAATATCATTCCACATAAATAGCATTAGGCCACCTTCTTCTTCATGTTATCATTCTTCACATCTTGCTTTTAAGTATTGTTTAAATTTTTTATCTAGTTTTAGCTTGGATTGAGGTCAACAAACTAAATAATTAGCCAAAAGCTATATATATATATATATATATATATATATATATATATATTTATAAATATAATATTTTTTTTAAAATATTATTGTATTATTGATTAAAAAGATATATTTAATATAGTTATAAAATATTCTAATAAGTTGAGTTTGAATCTAATGCTTTTTATTCACTCAAATTTGATTGAGTGAGAAATAAAAAAACTTTAATTACAAATTCAACTCCTCACAGACTTGCACCGCAGTGGAAGTGTCAATATTTCCC
>NEWO01000758.1:172801-185066 GCA_003013225.1 Phalaenopsis aphrodite | reverse complement strand
TGTAAATCTTCCAATATTTTTAAGAAGAAAGGTCTTGAGATCCACGACACCGCGTTCGGTGTACAGCGAGGAGAGAATGAACAGTCAGAGGCCAAATGGTATCATGAACAACTGTCACGCAGTCCCTCAAACATTGCCCATTGGCCGAAAGCACAAAGCGTGTATCCAGTAGTAATACGCCACGTAGCCTGTCCTGGCTATGCTATATTCCTCCAAGGTGTCATTTCACGCATCTCGTAGCTTGGCTACATGAGTAATGAATGGCTTAGAGGTAGGGCTCATTTAACTTTGGCACGTGTGGACCCCACGCGCATTCATGCATGCAGCGTGCACTGCTCTTTTTCTCTCTCCCACCGAGACAATTCAGCTGAGCCTCAGTGTAGCCAAATATGTAGCCCGAAGACCCAAAAATCAAATTAATGTTAGATAAGTATTTGTAAAATTTTAAGTAATATATATATATATATATATATATATACATATATAATTTCATTTTTTTTATAAAGGAATGACCAAAAAATATTAGATAGTATTCTTCATCTCTATATGTCCTAAATATTTGGATTCGAATATGTGATCAGAGAAGACTTACAACATTCAGAAATGTTGCTCTACCAACAGATCACGGTTCGTGTACATATATATATATATATATATATATATATTGAAAAAGTGAACTTAAAAAATTTAAAATAAAAATATGATGTTTTTATTGTGTATAAAAACTTTAATTTGCAAAAATGTAAGAAAGGTTTAGATGTAAATTATATAATTATGTAAGAATTTGGTGGATCGCATGCAAATGCTCCTTCAGAGTAATATTAAAATTAAAGTAATCTAAGCTACACATATGGCTACACCGACGAAATACATCACCCCCTTCCCCTTGCTATAAAATGCGCTCCATCTCAGAGTCCCCAACCTACATTGTCGTCCCTTCAGATCCACAATGAAGCTGTCAGCCAACAAGCTTTTCTCCTCCCTTCTCCTAATTATAGTTCTGCTAATGGCTGTCTATTTCCAGCAGATGGCCTCAGCTCAGGCTGGTAAGCACTCAGCAGATCCATCTACCCTCCAAAAACGCATTTTTACCAAAACAAATTTTTAAAGTTCACATTTTTTTTTCATAAAGTATTCATCTTTCCAAACATTTCGCTAACTAAACATGCTTTTAACAACATTTTCAAGTTACATATCTTAAAAAAATGCTATTTTTTTTTACTTTTAAGCTTCATCTAGCTCAAAAAAGTATGCGGTGAGGCTGTTTCCAGCGAGATTTACTGTAAAAATCCATTTTTAATCTTCTAAAGTTCACATTTTTTTTCATAAATCAATCATCTTTTCAAACATTTCGCTAACCAGCCCTGCTTCTAACATCATTTTCATCATAAAAAATGCTATTTTTACACTATAGCTTCATCTAGCTGAAAGACGTACTGAATTTGCTACTGCAATGAGGCTGTTTTCTCATATCGAGATTGATTGTAAAAATCTGTTTTTAACCTTCTAAAGTTCACCTTTTCTTTCAATCAATCATCTTTTCAAACATATCCCTAACCAACCCTGCTTCTAAGATCATTTTCAAATCACATATCATAAAAAAAATCCTATTTTTACATTAAAGCTTCATCAAATACTGAATTTACGGCTGCTGTGAATCTGTTTCAAGCGAGATAATTCACAGTAAAAATCCGTTTTTTAAAGCTATATATTTAAAAAGATCAATCATCCATTGAAAATATATTTAAATCTCTTTGCAGCATTCTGCGATGACAAATGCAATACGAGGTGCAGTAAAGCTGGAATGCAGGACAGGTGCCTCAAGGACTGTGGGATCTGCTGTGCGGAATGCAACTGCGTGCCCTCCGGTACCTACGGGAACAAGGATGAGTGCCCTTGTTACCGGGACAAGTTCACCGGCGAAGGGCGGCGCCGCCGCCCCAAATGCCCTTGATCTCTGTCGTCCTGTACTCTGGTTTAAAATATGTGATGAATGTGTGTGTTTGTTTTGAGGTGGTAAGAGTTTAATGGTTATAAGTACTGGTGTTTAATAATTAAATGGTGTGGTTTAGTTTAATTTAATACGTGTTGATGATGAATGAAGTATTTAGTTTAATTTAATACTTGTTGATGATTTCTTTTATAAAAATTTCATAAAAAAATGTAGATTTGGTGGCATGGAACTTGCTAGATTTGTATGACAAATAGATAAAGGTCTTGGATTTGTTTTAGAAAGAGTAATATATGAATAGTATAGATATATATATATATAGACACACACCCCCGCGTAAGTATATATACATATCACCTTCTTAAGGTCAATTGTGATGGAAGGGATTTTAACACCAAGCTTAAGGGGTCTTATACTATGGATGTCAACCGACAGATAGATCGAGGTAAATGACATATATATATATATATATATATATATATATATATATATATATATCACTCAAAATTTTAATATTGCAATAAAAATAACATTTTTAATTTACTTTTTAAAAATAAATTATGAAACCAATGTCTTATACATATAAAAATATAATTTTTTACGTTTTTGATACATAAATACGACGGAAGGAATTTTAATCCCAAGCTTAAGGGATCTTATACTATGGATGTCAACCAACAGATAGATCGAGGTAAATGACATATATATATATATATATATATATATATATATATATATATATATCACTCAAAATTTTAATATTGCAATAAAAATAACATTTTTAATTTACTTTTTAAAAATAAATAATGAAACCAATGTCTTATACATATAAAAAAATAATTTTTTAGGTTTTTGATACATAAATACATAAGCATTTATGTGGTGTGTCCAAATTTCCTTAAAATTTGTTGAGTTCACCAGTTTTACATAAAGTTAGTAGAAGAGATAAATTATGAAAGAAAATTTAAAAACATATGTTGTGTAAATTCTTATCAATTTTGTTATATATTTCTAAGCATCTAAATTTATATAAGAATATATTAGAAATAAAACCTAAGTACTTTATGCCCATGATTTTTTGGACAAAAATGTAATTTTTTTTTTACATGTTAGTAATTGAATTTAACACTAAGTGTCATTGTCTATGACTAGGGAGCACTAATTGTAGTTGTTAAATGAGGATTTAATTATTTTGTACTAATTCTGAAATATTATTTAATTAAAAGAAAATAATATTATTTTATAACATAATTTTGAGCTCTGTTTGGTTGTTGAAAGAAAAGCTCCTGAAAAAAAAGTCAATATTAAGAGAAATAATAATAATATATTATATTTCTTTATTTTTTAAATAATTTTACTTTAGTTGATATGGTTAATTTTTTTTATATTTATATATCTAATATTTATTTTTTTATACAATTTTTTAAGTGTAAATTAAATCAAGTATTCATGTAGATACATTTTTTTTATTTTAAATAAAGCTAATATTAATGATATTTTTACATGTTTCAAACACAAAAAATTTCATAAAAAGAATATATATATATACATACATGTGTGCGCGCGCGCGTACCGTGGTCTGTTGATAGATTAGCCTAAAGATTATGTGTCTTCAGGTCACGAGTTTAAATTGTCTCATGTGTAGTGTGTACTACTCAAATATTTAGCGCACCACGCCTAAGAATTACTTGGGCTCGTCTAATACCATATATATATATATATAAGAAGTCGATCATACATACAAATAAATCCCCATACAATTGTCATAAACTCATAATTCATTAAAAAAATACAAATAATATTTTTCTCTAAAAAAAACAGAATATATCAAGAACAGCATATAAAAATATTTAAGAGTTTGCTTTGAAGGAATCCACCAGCTCCGACGTGCCCACGCTGAAGCCTTCCTCGTGCATTCACGTGAGCTGTCGCAGCATTACAATTCCTTTTTGTTATGATTACTACCACTTTTAATCTTTAATAAATTTCATGCATTTGCATTAAAATATCATATAAATTCAAAAAATTATGCATGTATACATCTATGAAGTACAAGACGAAATGTACAAGACGAAGACTTGTCATCTACAAATATTATAGATAGCTCTCTACCGTCATCTACATGCAATAAAACAAAAGAATCACTAAAGTCGCGCTTAGCACAAAAATGTGTGGACTGTTACAATCTCCAGTAGTATAGACAAAAGGAAGGCAAACTCGGTTGTAAGGTGCGGGAGGAGAGCTCAAAAGTTGGATGATGTTCGTGTTATCCCCTTCAACTATCACGCCTTTGAGATCAAAGATTCACGGTTGACAAATATTTTGGAGAAATCGAACCGCCATAAGCTCCCCCTGCGAGTCATCCCAGCACTTGAAATATTGTCCCATAGCCATAATGCCTATCCCACTTTCATCTCGAATGTCCCCAATTCTAGATGGTAAAAGTGCACTCTCAACATCCATTATTATCCACACGGAAGGAGGGTGCCAGAAAGAAGGTGTGACCAACCCAATGGTTTGGCTAGCATCTCTTTGCCCCTGAAATGGATAAAAAAGATGTTTTTGGCAAGAGCAGAGTACCATAGAGACGATCATGAATCTTAGCGTTGCGAGCTTGCCAGCAATGGTGGATCACATAGCAATAATATTGGGCTTCAACAATGCTGCATTTCCGGATAGTGCAGAGACCGACAACATCCTGAAAATTGTTGAACGCCGGTCAGGAATCCCTCAAGACATCAGGATCTCCTTAACCTTACAAAACAACAAGCATTCAGAAATAAGGTGGTCGCAGTCTTCGGTATCGGCGCAGCCCTAATGGCAAGCCATGTCTGTAAGGCCCGCTTGGCAAAGCAATGAGCGGGTGGGGATGGTGTCCTAGACAAATGGGCACCCGAGAAAGGCGTTCGCTTTACACATACGTAAGATGTCATACAAGCAAAAATTGATGCTTACATATTAGATATGTAAAGACTTCCTTAGTTTATTTAAGAGAAATTTGCATGCATACATACCACACAATTCATAATTATGTAGAAATCTAACACCTAAAATTTGATATTTACATTTATAACACTATAGTTGTAAGTATATACATAAAAAGATGTATTTCACCATTAACAAGTTAGTAATATTGATATTTTTATATATTTGTAAAGATTTGAGCAGTACTTATGTAATATAAAAATTTAAATTTGAATCGCTAATAAAAAAATCAAGGGGTATTTACATATATACCAAACAAAACATACCTAACACCTAAACATTCATATTTATATCCATACAACTCAAATCTTTATAACACGATATTAAAGATATCACAACCTTTTCAAAAGTGAAATACATCTTTTATGCGAAGGTTTATGACAACAACATGGTACAAGTATAAACATCAAACTTTCGGCGTTATATATGTAAATACATAAGAATTGTGTGGTCTGCATGCAAATATCCCTTTCATTGCATTTCACTTTCAGCAAACCAAACAGCCCTTTAACGAGAATTTCCTTCATAACATCACTTAATTATATTAAGAACACAACTCCCTAAGAAGGAAATGGTAAAGGCTGAGAAACTGTAGAAAATCTTGAATTTCAAGTGATTAATCCTACAGTTTCAGGTTTTCTACAATCAAATAATTGCATGAAACAAAGTAAAGGTCTAATTTCTCAGCTAAAAAGCATGCAAAATCTTTAATTATTTCTGTTCTTCCAATGATGACTTGATGAGTCAAAATAAGCCTCAATCATCCATAAAAATCTGAAATTTATCATGTTTGAAGTAAAAACAAGAAACAAACATGCAAATATGTGATTTGATGGGTACTGTACTCACATTACTGAAAGATTAGCTTCTCACATTACTGCACCCCGCTTGCTCCTCCACCAGCTGTCTCTAATGGTGTTAAAGAGCAAAAGATATCAGTAGATAAGTCAGGTAATCAAAGCAAAATGTTAAGCATTTAGAAAATGCTAAAGGTGGTTGGATTACCTGTCAATCATCCGCTCCATCATCTTTCGAACCATACACATGAACCTTAACCACCACATTCTTAGCCTCAAAGTATCTAGCTTTACCAAAACCATCTATGGTTAACCTCTCTGTATCATGCACCGTGTACTCAGATCAGCTGGTCGAGCATCTGCTTGTCATTTGTAAGTCTCCTCTGGTCTGGGGTTTTATTCCCCTCGGTGGAGGGTGTGGTACTCGAATTGTTAGGCGCATCGGGGATGGTCGAGGCTCGTATAATAGCCTCAGGCAATTCCTTTTGAAAAAAATGGGAAAAAAAAACAAACCTCTCTGTATTATTGCATAATATAGCACTTAGAATAGTGTGGTTGAACATATAACAATACAGATTATAAAAGAAAGATTTACATACATACCATTCACTTCTTATGTATTTACATATCTGATACCCAAACTTCAGTTTTTACATGCATGCCACATTGTCTATGCATGTAAAAAGTGTATTTCACTACTTTAAAAGTTGAAAAGGTGACATTTTTTATGTGATGAAAGTTTTGGGTGGCATTAATGTTAAAAATAAAGTTTAGCTGTTAGATATGTAAATAGATAGGAATTGGGTGGTATGTATGTAAATGCCCCATTATAAAAATGTTGATTTGAAAGCCGAGATTAGTGAATTTGGCCAAAATTTACAACAGGCTCCAGAGCAAAACCGCAAGGGGTGAGCTGTTTTCAGTAAAAAGAAAAAAGATAAAGGAAAAGTTAAGCTAAGGGAAGCTTACATCTCCTTCCAAATTATATTAATGTGTTGCATGAACCCTTAAGACACACAAAGAAGAAACTCTTGATGAACTCAAGCTTGCACTGCTTCCTCCGAAATGATGTTTGGAGAAGTTTCAGTAATTCCATTCAAATCCCCACCATATATTCATCCATGTTTAGTATACTAAAACCCGGAGTTTTCCTCAAACCTTTCACTCTAGCCTTCTTTCTCAGACTGGTGGCATTGTTCCACATACTAGCCTCAGAATATAAGTTGGAGACCAATGAATAAATACCTGGATTATGGGGTTGTATCTCCAAAATTTCCTTGCAAACAACCTCTCCAATTTTCATATTTTTATGAAATTTACAAGCACTAAGCAAAGCACACAGTGCATTGATCCTCTCGTTGAATGAAAACTTCTTAACCAAGTCATAAGCTTCTTCGAGTTGACCCGCCCTACCCAGCAGATCCACCATGCAGTTATAATGCTCTTCTGAGGGCGAAACGGAATCATCTGCATTCAGGATTTTGAACACGTGCCAACCTTCTTCGACCAGCCCACAATGGCTGCATGCAGAGAGCACCGACGTGTACGTCATCCCGTCGGGGCTTAGGTTTCGCTCTTGCATTTCATAGAATAGCTTTAAGACCTTGTCGGCACATCCGTGAACACCGTAACAAGCAATCATTGTGTTCCATGAGGTCACATTTTTGTTCTTGATACAATCAAATACGGCGCTGGCCATATCTAACCTTCCACATTTTGCGTAAACGATGATAACGGAATTCATGGTCGCGATGTCTTCGTTTAGAAGAATTCGATAGATGTAGCCATGGATTTCCTTCACTTTTAGCACTCCTCCGAGTTCCATATGTGCTTTGAGTAATGTGATAAGAATGACGGGATCAGGCTTTTCTCGCGCTCGCAGCATTAGTTGAAACAACGTAAGAACCTTATCTACATGACCTTGGTCGGCATAATTCATCATCATTATTGTCCACGAAACTAAATCTTTCTTCGATATAGATTCAAAAATGATGTTTGCGGTATTAATAAATCCCCATTCAACATACATGTGAAGAATCATGTTACAAACATCTAAAATTGAATCGAAACCGTATCTTAATATGAATCCATGCACCCACTTGCCAAGTTTAATGTAACTTATATCAGAGAATGTGGAAAGAAAACTCACCATCGTCACGAAATTAGGATCGATACCTTCTTCAAACATTCTCTTAAACAAAGTAATCGCGACATCAATCTTTTTGGCATGTAGATATCCAGAGAGAATAACATTATACAATACGGTGTCTCTTACTAACATTTCATCAAACAACTTCCGTGCATACTGTATTTTGCCACATTCGGAGTACAAATTGACAAGGGAAGTGACGACAACTAAATCAGGTGAAATTAATCTTTTTAAAAGGTAACAATGGACATCTCTGACTTGATGAAGACACCCGGTATCGGCGCATGCGGCAAGTATGTTCGATAAGGTGATTGAATCAGGGATAAATTTTGATTCTTTCTCCAAAGCTTTGAAAATCTGCAATGCCTCGTCACTCTTTCCCCACTGAATGAGGCCAGAAATCATGGCATTCCATGAAGCAAGATAGGCTCTTTCCATTCGCCCCAACAAGGATGAAGCTGAAAGCAAAGCTCCGCACCTAGCATACATGTCGATAATGGCGGTTTGCAGAGCTTCATCTGATGGATCAATCCCTCTCCTCAAAGCATAGCAGTGAATTGCTTGACCTTTTCTAAGCTCTTCTAGTTGTCCTGCTACCTGGAGCAGGCTAACTAATGTTACACGATTCGCAGATAAACCTTCTCTCTGCATATCAGAAGCAATTCTGAAAGCCATTTTAGCAGGAAGGCGAGCATAGCCAGTAACCATGGCGGTATAGGCAATGATATCCTTATCAAAGATCTCCTCAAAGGCCTGATGACCATCATCAATTAGTCCACATCTAGAGTATAATCCAACCAAAGAAGAACCAACAAACTTATCTGTGTTTAAACCGGTTTTGAGAGCATCAACATGGATGGATTGTCCAATTTCCAAACTACCAAGCTCAGTGCTACCCTTCAAACTAAATGTTATGGTTGAACTATCAAATCCAAGCCCCTTAAATTTTAAATTTTTATATAAGAAAAGAACTTCGGAAAACTGGCCCGCTCTGTGATACCCAACAATGGCAGAGTTCCAGAGCGAAAGATTTCTGTTAACGATCTTAGAAAACACTAACCTTGACTCACATAATCCTCCAACGTTTGCATAGCAGTTCAATAATTTAGATCCCAGAAATATGTTTTCGCCCAGCCCATGAGAAAGAATTCTTCCATGAAGCTTTCTGAGAAATCTGATATCTTCACAAGTTCGAAAAGTGCTGGCAAAATGCTCTACGCTATGGAGGCCGCGTATTGATGCACCTTCGACGACAGTGCCTGAAAATTTCCATCTGAAAAATCGCCTCTTTGTTCTCAAAAACAAAGAATGGTGTGATGAAACTTTCATCTTTCATGGCAAAGGATATAATTTATGCAGCCGACAGAAATTAACCTGAAAGCAAAGATTCTCAACCTGAAATAAATGCAAAAATCATATCTTTGGTACGAAATATACATCCCAGGGAGTCCACACAGAGTAACGATCCACAAAAACCATAATTTTAGTAGGTCCTAAACCAACGAACCTCGAAATTCGGGGGGGAAAAAAGGCACCAGATTGAGCTTGAGGGGCGAGAAATGAGAGGATGAATAAATGTTGCTCTGGTTGTAAAATGCGTGGCTGACTACCTGTGGGTCTCCAAAGAACAGACGCCGTGCAGACGGGGGATTGCTGGAGATGAGCTTTCTAGGCAGGCCTTGCGAGTTACTTTGAGGGGCGGCTGTCTGGTAGGATTAGAGCCGGATTTAACCTGGCCCTGGACTTGACCTAAATCCTGCCAGACGGTCAATATTTTAATGATTTCGGCCGTAAATCCAATTTACTAAATCCTGTGAATCGCCTGACTTAGTAAATCTGGGACCGGCAATTCGCGCGAAAAGCAAGATATTAAGTTCAAGAGTTTAGGGTTTAGGGTTTAGGGTTTCAGGTAGGAGCTGTGCGGAAGGAGAAGAATGGGGCGTTTGGTTCATATAAATCCCCTTTCAACATACTTTGTTTATTAAATAATTACTTATTAATTACTATAATCATATATAAAATTTTTAATGAAATTAATTAATAAATTTTATCATAATAATAAAATAATTAAATTTTAATTATAATTTTTTATTATGACAAACAGAATAAACTTCTTAAATGCTCACATAATCTATCAAAAAGATTTATTGGGATTTTGTGTTGATTCTTATTGTTCCTCTAAATCCAAAGTATTTAAGCTTATAAATCATATCATAACCCAAGATCTTAATTATACCTTCAAAAATCCTCACCTATTAAAGGGCTTATTTGAAGGAGTTTGTCATTTGCTAGAGCTCTTTTAAAGTCAGGAATGTAGAACAAACACACATCTGTAATCAAAAACTATGAAAATTTATCTTTTTATTACAATAATTTCGGGAGATGTTGTTTTACCTTAAAAAAAACAACAATTTAAGCTATATTGACTTCTCAAATGGGTCATTAACACTTAATTTTTAGATATTAGAACACTCAATTTTTAGATATTATATAAAAATAACATCATTAGTGGTTTCTTATAAGCAAAATAATTTTTATTCATATTGATATGTCATCGACTAATTTTCATTCTCCTTCATAAATCTTGAGGCATGCACGAATCTGGAGATTTTTTTTGGGCAAGAAAAATTATAACTTTTGATTAAAAATCGTCTAGAACACTGATTTTAACAAATTTACAGTCGAACTAACATGTTCGTCGACACGGACCCAAACGATACCAAAATCAGTCCACTTTTAATCAATCAACCGCTTTTAGAAGTTTTTTAGCATAATTGGAAGGCCAAATATAAATTTTGAATATGGAGTGTTTATAGTTAAATTCAGTGTATTGGCAAAACTAATCAAACAAGTCCAAGATCACTCAATTTCAACATCATTAAGACACTGAAATGTCCATCGAGCGCCATCTAATTGAGGGGATCTTTCTGAGTGGTCTGATCAAGAGTGGTCTTGATTCATTCCTTCTTTGCAACTCTTATTCTATAAATAAAGCTCTACCCCCTCATGAGAAGGGGCTAAACCCTGGGCAAGAGGAAGGCTAAGCTTACAATAGTGAGAGTTATAGCCCAGCATCATGCACCGCAAATCCGGCCAACTCCGGTCGTTATCGCCTTCGACCTCGCCGCTTCTGACATTACCTCCTCCGACAGCTGTCACTGCCCATTGTCAACCTCTTACACCTGCATCTGCCTACCACCGTCATGCTCTTGCTCATGCAGTCATTGGCTAATGTCAGCCGCCAAATCTGGTCGCCACATTCGAGATTTTTTTTATTAATGATAGCTACCATATATCTCAAAAGGCTTCTATCTACATGATCAGATACGACATTCAAAGAATTATATAACATCTCAAAAGAT
Organism: Phalaenopsis aphrodite; assembly: GCA_003013225.1. Classification (NCBI taxonomy): domain Eukaryota; kingdom Viridiplantae; phylum Streptophyta; class Magnoliopsida; order Asparagales; family Orchidaceae; genus Phalaenopsis; species Phalaenopsis aphrodite. The sequence goes on along the minus strand of NEWO01000758.1, from coordinate 173,822 downwards.
ATAGATATTACATTAGAATGGCTCCAATCATTTGGATAAGGAAAGTCTTTGAAATTTATGGATTTGCATAACCAAATTTCTTCTCTTAACTTGTAGGCGTAAGCTAAGGTTTATTTTAATTATATTACAAGAATTACTCATGACAAAAGTCTAGATTAAACATATGCCTTATATCTTTCTTATTCATTAATGGATGTCTATTGAATAATAGGGTTTGAAGACTTTGATAAAAGAGTTAACTCTGGACACAGGTTGACTGCATTTGAACTTCAAAAAAATTTTAACCTTTAGGTTGAGCTCAACAATAAACAGTTGGAATGGTACACAGCTTGAATCAATAGATTAGATTTTGAGAGCAAATTGGATTTGGATTTTGATTGGTTTGATTTGGATTTTGAATAAGTTTGAATTAAAATTGAGATTTATTTAGGATTGAATTGGATTTTGTTTGGATTAAATTGATTGGAGTTTGGATTATAATTGGTTAGAGATAGGTTAAAAAGAATCGAATTGAAATCAGGTTGGGTTTGAAATTGATTTAGGATTTAATTAAGTTGGAATTGGAAAGGGTTAGATTTTGATTGAGTATAGATTGATTGAGTTAAGTTTAATTTAATTAGGATGAATTGATTTAAGAGATATTCTAGTCTAAAGAGTAGGGAAGGGATAATAGATTTCTAGATGGAGGTGAAGCTCTAACCTAAAATATCTCTAAATAGGAAATTATATGCAACCTAACCTAAATTTAGGAATAACGCACCAGGTCAAGATGCCCATGACTTTCCATGATCTAGGGTGCACTGGTATCCTCGGGCTATTAACCACTAAAATAATAGGGGTTTTCCCTTATCATCATAGCAATGACTTAAGATGGTTCATCCCGCTATAAAAGTGGTTGTGAGTATCTTATTCTGTAGGATAGGCTATTTCATTCTAGGTTACTCATAGTCTTCGAGGGCGAGTCAATTTGTTTTATAAGTCCAAGTTCATAGTTCTAATCTACGGGGGAAACTAGTAACTA
>NEWO01000758.1:144752-172099 GCA_003013225.1 Phalaenopsis aphrodite | reverse complement strand
TTTCCTCTTGCATGCTAATTCTTGAATTTATTGCTTATAATTTAGAAATAATTTTATCAAACCATAAACTAATATATTTCTAAAGCGCACACAAGCTCATTTGTATATTGAAAGATTTATATAGATACCACTTAATTTATGTATTTATATATAAGATCTAAAATTCAATTTTTACATAAATGTCATTTTACCAATATATGATATGATATATCTTAGCTTTTAAAAGTTAAATTATGATATTTTTTCTATGTTGTGATAGATTTAGGCAGTATATAGTGTTAGATATGTAAATTTATAGGAATTGGGTGTGATGCATGTAAATGCTCCTTGCCTATTTGTAGAGAAATATTTGTGTATGTCTTACATACGCATTGCGTACACATTAAGTTATTAAGAGAGTACACGTAGATTACACTTAAGTTCCAGGAAGAATTATAAGGGATATAACTTAAATATAATCTACATGTACCCTCTTAATAACCTAATATATACGCAACTCTGCGTACGTCGCAAATATTTCTCCTATTTATATAGAAGAATAAATGATCTGACAATATATATATATATATATATATATATATAGTAATAATTTATTATGATCACCAAATTTGAACATTCAAGATTCAATGAATGGCAAGCATTTTCACCATCAACTATAATCAGCGTTGGACTACATTAAAAATATATTTATTTAACATATTTTTTAAATATTTTATTTTTATTTTAAAAAATAACAAATTTACATATCTAACACCTAAAGATTCATATTTACATACATACCCACTCAAATTTATAACATCATATCAAAACTATCAACATCACAAATTTTTTAAATATGAAATACATATTTTCATGCATAAATTCATAACACCAAGATGACACAAGTGTAAAAATAAAATCTTGGGTGTTAGATATGTAAATACACAAGAATTGTGTGGCAAAGCTATTGATTATAGTTTACATCAAAAGATGAAAGATGCAACAAGTCTATTTGTGTGCAGGAGCTCAATTATCTCCATTTATGACAGCAAAAAGGTATAAAAGAAAGAACAGATGTGCAGAACAGCCTCAAAAGTTTTCACAGAATAGAAACTTAAACTTTGTGACAATTTACTAAAACAGTGGGCTTGGATGTAAAAAATACATAAGTGGAATGCTCCTCTACTGACTTTTCCTCTGAAATCATCTAGGCATGCTTCTCAGCTGATATGTTGGCTCTATCCAGCTGCCGCAGCCTCTCGCCCTCGCTGCGCAAATAGTCATGGAGCTTCTCCTGCAAAAATGGCAAGCTTGCTCCCTTATTGATGGAGGTCAGTCAACTCAAAATTTCATAAGAAATTGCTCTTGATTTTACACTTTTAGGCGGAGTTCGGTAACATACTAAACATACTATTTACAAGATTTAGTCATGAATTTAACATAAATTCAGCCAAACATTGAAAAAACAAAAATAAAATCCAACGTACCGCTAAATTAAAATCTCTCTCGTATCGTCTCTGTTCAATGCATTCCATTTACTTTATAAAGTAAATCCAAATTTATTAAACCCAATTACGGGGAAGATTTATGGGATTTGTTCAATCATCCCTCATCGTCGTTCGCAGCGTCGATTTCCTTCGAAGAGGATATGATAAATCTTATTTAACGTAAAACCAAGTCGCAGACAAACACCACCTAACTGTTAAAAGCTAATTTTCCACCAACATTTATGTTATGAATTCCCAAAATAGCATTTTTAAGGCATTTTTGAAAAAAAATATTGAAAATTTTGTCATTCAGAAACACTAATTTATATAACCCCAAAATGACCAATCAACATATTTGCTGCAATAAAGCCTAGAGGTCAGTTTGGGACGACTGTAACTTATTGTAAAAGCATTTGCAAAGCTGGTTTAGAGAAAGTAACTTCATTTATAGCTTTGTTAAGTATTATAAATATCTTTATTGAGAAATTTACATACATACCGCACAATTCTTATGTACTTACATATCTAACACCCAAATTTTGATGTTTGCACTTACAAACCAATGATGCCATAAATCTATGCATTTCGTTTTTTCGTAGTGCTCGTGTTATTTTTGATGCAATGTTAAGATCTGATTGGTATGCATGTAAATATGAATGTTATGGGGTTAGATAGGTAACTAGATCAGAATGAGGTATGCATGTAGATGCCCCATTTTTATTTAAAAAAGAGTTGAAGAGCAGCGTTCAGCTATCATACAATAGCAAATCTTATTTTTTAAAAAAACAAAGAATAGTTTTTCACTATATAAATTTCTGTATAATAAGAAAGCAGCTGCAGATTATTCCACACAAAACATAAACTTGAATCAGTCAAAGTTTATGCATTTACTCAGATTTATGCTAAACTTATGATGCTTAAGATTATACGTAACACAAACTACAAATTACAATTTACACCTTGTTTTCAAGGCATTTACATACTCAGAGCTGTTAGATCAACAGAGAAGCAGCTTTTTGGCAGCTTTATTTTACAAACCATGCCTCATTTCTACTTAGCTGCAACATTCTACCCATTTAAGGAAATGTTTGTGGCAGGAAGGAGCATTATATATCCAGATATGCTAGAATAAGGAAATTATGAGAAAGCACTTATTCTATCATTTCTAGAAAAAAAAAATGGAAGATTTACATACATACCCATCAATTCTTTATGTATTTATATATATTCAATTTTTACATGTACTTCACCTTGCCTATGCATGAAAAGGTGTATTTCAGCTTTTAAAAGTTATAATAGTGGTATTTTTGATGTGATAGGAAAGATTTGGATGGTGTAAATGTAAAATAGTAAAGTTTAGATGTAGATATGTAAATACATAAAAAAAAGAGGGTGTTATCTACATAAACTTAATTTTTCCTACAAATATTTCGCAACTAATTTTATAGGTATTATTAGTCGTCCCAAATAGAGCTCATAATCTAATTAATTGAGTTTTATTTTCTTTCATTAAACGTTTTATATTTGTACTTTCATTGCATGAAATTCAAATTAATATGCTACAATTCATTCAAGAAATCATGGCTGTTCTTCCACATTATTGCTTGGCATCCTTATTAAATATTTGTAAAGATTATTTTAGTATTAGATTTAGAACATATTTTCAAATATTCTAAGAATCACAATAATTTCAACAAAAAATTAATGACATTTTTCCAAAATCCTGATTTATAAGGCTGTGCGGCCAAGTATGTTAACTACATTTAACATTCTTGCAGAATGGCCTGTTATTTATCAGCCACTACCTTTTCTAACAAATCCAACCTAACTCTAACTCCTACAATGACAGGGCTAAGATGAAGGTGCAGAGTGCAAAATTTGATCTAGGAGGATCCTAATAATATAATACAATCTAAATTTGTTGATCCAAAAGGTACTCACAAATTTAGACAATAAGATAAGCATTTTCTGCTAACTTTTCTAAGGACAACTCTTTAAGACGAAATTTCCACAAAAGAAGGCAAAAATATGGGAGTGCAAATTAGCAAAGATTAAGAACTGAAAAGCAAAATAATCAATTCAATGCAATGAGAGACATTGCCAAGTATGACAAGATTTAAGACCAAATTCAAAGAAAAAAGAGAATATAAGAAAATTTAACCAACCCTCCTAAGAAGGAGAGATCACCCACCAAAAGAGAACAAAAACCAAAAAATAATAAAATCACCTCCACAATTCACTCCCTAAAAGACCACCTGTCGTTCCTAGCCGCTGCATCAAAAGAAGAAAATTACTAAGAATACTCTCACAAGTTTTTTTTTTTAATTTATTTAAAAATATTATGACAAGCATTTAGATAAAGAGTAATCTTATCAATAGCTTACCTTGCGTTGTTTTACTTATTAAGCTTCTAGTTTGCTTAAGATTAGTGCCAAACAGTGAATCCATTTAATATTTAATGCTAAAGTCCAAGCAAACAAAATGAGGACAGTTAAAATGGGAGGAAGGGTCCATTTGGCGAGACTTGTTTTCCGCAGTGTGGCTTGAAAAAGCAATTAGGAGCGTTTGGTTAGCGCAGTGCAGCTGCATTTCTGGGAAAGCCATATGAAAAGCGAGCTGCGGTTTTGACCCCGCAGCCACGTTTCATAGCGATTCATTTCCTTCCCTACCCCGTTGAAAGCTCTCGCGATTGCTTTTGTCCCCGCTCTCGATCCGCTCTCCCCTCTCTTGTCTCTCGCGATTTTTTTCCTAAATGAGATCTCTCGATCCTCTTCAATATGTGGCAAGGATTTGGTTACTTTCTCTTCTCCTCTCCTTCTCACCTTTGTTCTTCAGCTCAGTCTGAATTAGTAGTTGGTGATTTTTGCAGTGAGCTTGCCTTTCTCGATACCTCTCCCTCTCCCCTCTATTCTTCGGCTAGGTTTGGATCATTGGATCTACGTTGCCCCCATGGTATTCTCTACGACCTTCTATTAAGGCATTTTGATTTACAGCTGAAAATTTCAGTTCTTTGTTGTGTTGTGATGTTTTTGGATTGTCGTGCTATTATGTTCGAGTTTGGGTGGATTTCAATTGATGGATTTCGGTTTTTGGCGCTCTACTCGGTTGATGGATTAAGGTGGTTGGATTGCGTTGTTGAATTTTGCAATTTTATTGGACTCTCCGTTATATTTTCGGTTTGATTGTCTTTGTTCTCTGTTCAATATTCGGTTGATGAAATTGGATGGCTATGTTGTGATGTTCGTTGTTGCCCGAAATTTAGTGGTGGTGGTGGTTGCATGTGGAAATTAATTGAATACAAATGGGTTATGTGGTTGTGTTACACTGCCCTAATTGGTAGCGGTGGCGATTTTGCTGAGGTTTCCCTAAATGATGGATTTTGTGGTGTGATGTGGAAGTGGTGATGTGTGGTGTTGAGGTGATGGTGTGTGGTTTGGAGGCGGTGTGCAGGCAGTGATGTGGTGTAGAGGTGTTGTGTGTTGTGGAGGTGGTGGTGTCACGTATGTGGATTTGTTGATGTCTGGTATGGATGTGGTGTTATAGTTTAGGGTTTGGTGTGGTTGTGGTGTTGTGTGATTGTGGAGGTGGGGGAGGTGGTGGAGTGGTGTGTGATTGTGTGTTCTTCATGTTGGTGGTTGGTGGCATGTGGATTGGAGGAGATGGTGAGGTGTGGAAGTTGTCGTGTGGTGCTGGTGTTGGTTTTTAGTGATATGGTGGTGGTGTGTTATTGATGTTGGTTGTAGGTTATGTGGAGGTAGTGGTGTGTTGTGAAGGTAGGTGATGTGGAGGTTATGGTGCGGTGGTGGCGTTGCAAATTTTTATGTTTCTTACTTTTTTTATCTCCAATGAATTTATGTTCGTTACTTCTTTGCATGCTAGTTGTTGTACTGGGCAAGGTAAAAAAAACGATTCGTTTACTACCTGGGATAAAGAGATGGCAATAATATTTTGTGACCTCTGTGTCAAAGAGGTTGAGTTGGGAAATATGCCAACCACCTATTTTAACAAGAAAGGTTGGTAGAAACATAATACAATATATCTATAGAAAGCACGGGAGAAAGTATGAAAGAATGCAATTTAAGAACAAATAAGATCAATTGAAAAAGAACTCGAAAATATGGAAAGATTTAATCCACATGCTTGGGTCGAAATCCTATAAAGAAAAAAATATTGATGCTTCTGAATAATGGTGGATTAAAAGATTGGATGTGAGAATGTTTTAAATGTAAAATCATTTTAAAGTTACAACATTTTCATTGATCAATCTAAAGACTTATTCATTTATTTGTAAGTGGTGTCAGGTGCGAAAAAAATCAAATTCAGTGGCATTGACCCTGAGCATGAAGATAAGTTGGATCGTATGTTCGGTGGAGTGGTGGTCGCAAGGGTGCAAGCATATGCACCGAGCGAGGGAGGGGGGATCCCGATCTGAGCAATTAGAATCGGAGACCCCAAGCAACATAAAGTAGGATCTACTAGTTGATTCAAACATCTCGCCTCCTTTCATCAGAAGTCAGATCTCCCAATTGGTGGTTTCATGCACCATTGAGTTTAGTGGGTCACATGCAACTTCTATTCAGCAGGTTATGAGAATTCTGGAAGATACTCCAAAAATTGATGAGAACATGTCGTTTTACTTGCTCTTCATGAAGTTGTTGGAAGACTCGATCATAAGAGAGTTTTTCATGTTGTTGTAAGATTAATTACTTAAAATATCATTAGGAAAATCGGAATGTGTGATTTTTTTAGTTTTATTTTATGAACTAATTTATGTTGATTGGATTTCTTTTTTTTCTTTGACAAGTTCAAATTATTTCTTATAGTAGAGTGTTCGTTATATGTTATCTTTTCATATTAAATGCAGTTAAATCTGATTCAATCTTCTTTTTAATGATAGTTGTTTACACAAAGAATATCATTGATAGAGAAAGACTAAAGAGAAAAAATAGAGCTGCATTATGTTTGTTGTACAAATATTACAACTCATATGTTGCTCGATCTCCCTGCATGACTTCTACTTACATATGCAATAAGTGGGTTAGGGAGTTACATATGTTTAACAATATTTTCCGAATGACAAAAACTATTTTCACTGATTTGTTGAAGGAAATGCACATAAATCATGGTCTCTATGGCTCGTCCAAGATGATTTAACTATGACCATACAACACTCTTTCTGAAATGATCAGCAAATACTTCTTAATTGAGCTAAATGCTCTGATTAATTTGTCATCAAAAGTTATCGTCCCCAAAAACCCTACATTTCAAAGCACACATGTGCAAGTTTCATAGTACCATTGCTATATGTATATTTTAAGATAGTTTCATATGTTCATATTTCCCTAAATTTATTTGAACACAATGCCTCTAATATATTTGATAACTGTTTTAGAATTTTGTTGAGACGATTGATGGTACACATGTTGATGCACATGTTTCCAACGGTGAAAAAAGTACATATATCAGACGATGTGAATCACCAACACAAAATGTGATTGTTGTATGTGATTTCAATATATGTTTCACATTTATGATAACCGGATCTAGGGTAATATTTAAATTTGCTACGAGAGCTCATAAGTATAACTTCCTGAAGCCACCTCCAGGTTTGCTCGAATACTAGCAAACAAAGTAGTAATATCTTGTGCAATACTAATGATTCTATTTATAATAGAGAAATATTATTTGGTTGAAGTTGGATATCTATTACAAAAAGAATATCTCAAACTATTTTCTGATATCAAATATTGCATTCCTGATTTTGATAGGGCTAGCAATGTCACTCGGAGTAGGAAAGAGATTTTCAAAAAGAGACACTCCTTATGAGGTGTCATTGAAAAGGCATTTGAAGTTTGAAAGAAAAAATGAGTTATAATAGGCGATATGACTACATATTTGTTTTCCAAACAAGTGCAGTTTATGGTCGTCACGATGACTCTCCACAACTTAATTTGGTGGTATTTTTCGTGTAACGACATTGACTTCAATAGGGTTATTGAAGATCAATCACATGTCCTTGTTGAAGCATAAGAATATCGCTTTAGACAATCTGTATCACAGGCCGGAATTTATTTGCATGAGACTCACACCCAAGAAGGGGAAGAGACAAGCGAGATGATAGAGTTGGAAAAATGAATTATTAATGTTGTTGGAGGCTGAATGGAGGGAACATCTATTTTCTTGTTGCTACTTTATTTGTAATGTGTTATGAAAATATTTATTCTTTGTTGTATTAATACTTTTATACATGTAATAAATACTTTGAGTCTCTGTTTTATTTTCAATTTTTGTGCATGTATTCTTTCCCACATGGATGGTCGATGAGGCAATCGTGAATATAATATATAATATAATTTTTTATTGCATTTCTTTTTTTTATTTTGGGGGTCTATGATGAAACATTTGACCTTAAAAGTTCTTTTGGATAGCCTATATCTCGTTATTGGTTTTTGTCACATGTGAATCTAAATGAATGCAGTCAAGTTCCTCTCCTTCGGTGTTATGATAATTGAGGTTTTTTTAGATGGTTTTTTTTTTTGTGATATGCATATGTGACACATATAAGCCCGACATTACATGGGTTAAAAGCAATCAAGAACCCTTTTTCTTTATAAGAATTGTTGTCTTTTTGTAGTGACAAAATCGTTGGTTTATATAGTGTTCTCTGAAACCTCACAACTACATAACACTTTAATTTATTATTTATATTATTCATTTTCAATAATGTTGCATCTAAGAGTGTGTTTTGTGGTTTTAAGTCTTCAGGAAAGATGAGTTCGAGGGTTTTTGGTACCTTCAAAACATTGTACTATTACTACGAACTACAATGTTCTCTGCTTACTTCGCGACAACCACATAGCTATGAGAGACAGTTTTACAAGTGTTAAAGAAAAATAGCAAAATGCTGCAAGTTTTTTAGGTGAGCAAATGAGTTAGAGGATTTCACCACCAATAGTAAGCAGGCATGGAGAGTTTTCTTAGAGAACAGCTTATCGTGTGACATAAATCACATGTATTTTAAAAATAATATTATCCTATTATTAATTGTTATTTTAATAGTATTTTTTTGTCATGCTACTCACTGTTTAGTGACGTGTTTATTTTTATTTTATAATGTTCGAAAGTGACGTGTTTATTTTTATTTTATAATGTTCGAATTAGATATTTACTTTAAAGTATGAAAAGTGATAGTATGAATAGTTCTGTTATAAACAACATTACAATATAGGGGAAGAAAAGTTATTTGCTCCAAAACAACTGCAACACAGTTGTTTCAAAATTGTAAAAAACAAACAGACAGTCAGCTCATCCACAGCAACTTCCTGCCACAAACAGACCCGGAGAAAAAATTTCTCAAGGTTTTTGTGATTAGCAGTAATATCAACTATCTAAGTGAATATCTTCATAGGTTTCATCCAACACTTTAAATAAGAATCTTTTTTTGGCAGACCAAATTACATTCTCTTTTGATTGCAAATCATTATTGATTAAGAATCTGTTTGGGGTAGCTGCACCTGTTAGAAGAAGTAGTTGTGTAGTCGCTGAAGAAGAATCTATTCTTCAAAAAGCTGTGATGGTTATTACAATTTTTTTATTTTTTGAAAAAACCGACCGCAACTTTCTAGCAGCCACCGCAAGTAGCCAGGTCTGGGGAGAATGCGAAGTTTTAGTTGCAGCTTTTCGAAAACGCAGGTAAAATATAGTTTTGCCAAATAGAAATAGCATCAATGCGGCAGCGCGCCGCCATTGCACAACCGCCCCAAATGCACCCTAAGAGTGCACAATCTTGGCCAAAATGGGGTCACTTATACTTTTAATTTTCATTTTTTTTTTTATTTTTACTTTATTTATGTTTTGATTTAAAATAAAGCTTGTTTAATTGAGCTAGTTGTTTTTAAAAATAGTCAAAATATCTTTTAGGTGTTTTGAGTGTTTTTAAAAACAAATTAATTTGTTTTTTAAAACAAAAAAATAAAACATATTAAAATTATGCCAACCAAATATATTTTTAAAAACAAAAAAAGGGAAACAAAAGTAATGCCAAAAGGTTCGTTTTTTATTTTGGTGGTTTATGGATCATAAGAAGATACATGAGTGCATTCCCCTACTTATATGTATTGTGAGAAAGTCTTAAATTGGCAAAAGCTGTAATTGCATGCCTAGATCCAGCTAAAGGCTAGAAAGCTGCAGGCCACGCAAGGCTAAACTGCTATTTCTGCCAGAGAGAACAGAAACAGTAGTCTTGAAATATTAGAACAAAAAAAGGAAAGTTTACATAAGTATCATACAATTCTTATATATTTACATATCTCACACCTAAACTTCCATATTTACATACATAGCACTTTAGTGCTTTAAACCTATACATGATTGGTGTGTTTTACTTTTAAAAAGTGGTCATAGTGTTATTTTTTATGTGATATTAAAATTTTGAGTGTTGTGTATAAATATAAAAGTTTGGGTGTGAGAATGTAAATATATAAGAATTGTGTGATATGTATGTAAATGCCTCAAAAAAACACAAAGGCCAATCTTACAAAATGTGTGACTCAATTTCAACTTCTTAGAAACAATAAGGACTTGCAATGAGAAGTCGCAGTAAAGCTCCACAAATTTTAAGGGGGGATGAAGATAACAGAAAGGAGGCATCTAAAGAAGAATATGATCATGTCCAACCATAACAGCAACCTTTGTTTACGGCCGATGTAAAGTTAGAGCTGCTTTTTACAATAGAGCAATAAATGTAAAGGTAAATGTTTAGGTAGAAGCACTTAAAACTTCTCTTTTAGTGTCAATAAAGTATTAAATTTTCTACAACCTCACGTAATGCTTGAGAATTTCCCTGTCCTTCGTTCTAATTATGTGAAATCTCTACAAGCACAATCATACCTACAACTAAACTTAGTAGAGAAGCTATTAGGATTATTCAAATTTTCTATGTTGGAGGTTTAGTAAGGACCAAAAGGCTACAAAGTTATAGCATGTCACTCAAATACATTAAAACAAAGAAAGACTTGTCCGTCAACAAAGAAACAGAGTAGAAGTTGCATCTAATCGAAGAAAAGAAATCGATGCCTCACCACTGTAAAAAGGTTAAATGGAAAAAACATTCCTCCTACATAGAGAAATTAACTCGAGTGATAAACCCAAGGCATTAGTCAAGATATTAACAAGAGCAAATTATATCACTTGGGGAAGCCAAGATCCAAGAAGATCCTAATAAAGAGATATTCTCCAAATTTACTGATCAGGGAAGCACTCAAACTTAGATAAACAAAAAATTTTCTAGAATTTTCAACAGCTTTTAGAAGGTTCCACATCAGCCCAATTCCTTCAAAGATAGGTATGGACATGGTGTGCAAATTAAAAAAGATGGGGAGCCTCAATGCAAAATTATCAATTTAAAATCCCTGATGTAGAAGGGCAGCCAAGCCTAAATTCAAAAGAATATTATAAAATCTACAAAAAATAAGAAGATAAGAAAATTCAACCAACTCTCTAAAATAGGAGAGCACATACACTACAGAATGATTAAATTATAAGCTTCCAACTGATTAAACTGAAGTATGTCATGTCATAATAGACATAACACGGAGAGCAAAGTGCACGCTACCAATTCATAAGCTTGCAAATGATTAAATTTAAGCCTATAATGTTGTATGAGAGTTTAATTGTCTTAAAGTATAAAACTGTCAAATAAATACATTATCTATAAAAAAGTTACCAAATAAAAAAAAAATCAAAGAATCCGGCTTTACAATATTTGGACAATAAAATAATTACATGAATGAAAGATGATCATATCCCACCATGGATTTTACTGAATGTGAAGGTAAATTGGGGCAACAAAGCTGTTAGGTATTAAAAATAGGTTGAAAACTGATAGATTTAAATTTGCGTAAATCCAACTCGAGATGTGGTTGAACTCAAAACATGAAAGGTTCGGCGAATTAAAAATTGCCCCAAAAAATGCCATTTTAGCGGATACGAGCCACCTCAAAATGGATACAAAGCAAAGACACTGTTAAACTGTGGAGCCTAATTAATGCCTTATAAAGAAACATCTTATACAAGGCTTGTTGTTGTTGTTTTTGTAAAGAAACGTCTTATACAAACTCTTTGCGCAAAATTTTCACAATCGTCATCATTGTAAAATCTACAACAGTGGTGATAAGAGTCCTAAAATGACCAAATTTCTATAAAAATTCATGGTGTTGTGCACACTTTATTTTCTTCTGTTTATTTCCTGTTGATGATTTGAATTAGATCTTGCCTAATTCGCAACAGGCCCAAAGTATTTATTCCAACAAAATACACAAGGATAGCAGTGAAATAAATTAGGAGCATTTACATACATATCATATAATTCTTATGTATTTACATATCTAACACATAAACATTCATACTTAAATGCATAAAACTCGAGTCTTTAACATTACATTAAAAGTACCACCATCACTACATTCTTAAAAGTGAAATACAAATTTTCATGCATATGTTTATGACACCAAAGTGTTATAATTGTAAACATCGAAGTTTGGGTGTTAGATATGTACATACATAAGAATCGTGGGGTATATATGTAAATACAAAATAATTGTGAGTATAAATAGAGGCATTTACATACATGTCAAATAATACTAAAGTATTTGCATATCTAACACCTAAACATTCGTATTTACATGCATACACCAGATTCAATAGGTAAAGATAACTAATTTTTGATACACTTGTAATATTTGATTTTATGATCAAGTGAGTGAGCATAGAGCAATTTACAGGCGCAATTCAATGTTAATGCCAAAACATATGGAGTGCATACAACATGAACAAAAAAAGCATAATATAGGATGTGAAAAGAGACTCTGTTTAAATTAAAGTGCATCCAGAAAAAAAATGCTAAATAAATACATGAAATATATAATAAATTTCATAGAAATTTAAAAAAAATAATAAAAAAAAATCTTCACCTGAAAAAATGGATGCAACACAAAGAAAGAAAATGGATAAAATCACCAACAAAGATCAAAAGCAAGTAAAAAAAATTCAACAAAATTGAAACAAATCATATGCTTCTTCTTCAGCAGAATAACTCCTTTGCCCTAGGTTATTTGTTTCCAGTCCAGAACTTCAAATTAATAAACTATTGATCGCATACAAAACAAAAAATTCATAGCAAGAATCATGCCGGAAACCCTAGTTCTTAGTTCCATCCAAACTAGGGGAGAAAAAATAAAAAATATTATATGAAATGAAAAAACAGGCTTTTTTTTTTCCAGAAAGATCGCACCTTTCCGCCGAAGAGAAAGAACTGAGCGAGACCCAGGGAGGCAACTCCTCCCCAGATCACCACCGTCGAAGAAAGCAGCGACCATTTTCTATAGATCATGGCGTTCTTCACCTCTCTTCTTAGCTTCTTCCTCCTCCTGCTACCCTCCTGTATCCCTATCAATAAAAAATGAGAACCAGGATGATCAACCCGCCAGAGAGCTCATCAAGACACTTTAGGGCCTGTCTGGTAACGGATTTAGAGCAGGATTTAACCTAAATCTTGCCAGACGGTCCGGATTTCACGGATTTCGCCTTAAATCCCGTGAATCGCCAGATTGAGTAAATCCGGGACTGGCTTTCGCGCGAAAAGGAAGATGTGAAGTTACCTTTCGGTAGGAACAGAACTGAAAGAGGAGAAAGATAGGAATTTCGGGTCTTTGTGGCTTTCTCAGTTATCTCTAATCGCCACAGTATAGGAGAGTTTGCGAAACTAGGAAGCCGGGAGAGGGGGAGGGAAGAGGAGATAGGTTTTGTGATTTTATTTTATTTTCAATTTGAGTTATTTTTATAATTTTAACTTAGGATTAATTAATAATTAATTAGTAAATTATTAAACTAATATACATATTATAACTTTTTAATTACACTTATTTAATATCTAATTAGTAAATTACTAAGCTAATATATATTATATATTTTTTATTGTACTTATTTAATATCTAATTAATGATAAAAAAATATTTTATATTTTAAGTAATTCTTAGTTAATATAGTTAATGAGTAATTAATTTAAAGTTAATGTTAAAATATTATTTAATAAGTGCTTTTTTTAATAATTTTAAAATTAATAATCAAGTTGTTTAGTATATCATTAGTTATTAATTAACTTAATTAGAACTAAGTTGAAAATGATTTTAATTAAATTTAATAATTATTTTTTTATTATGGTGATAAAGTTATTTCTTTTATTCTAATAAACATAACAAAGTTTTAAATCATGACAAAAGCTGTCAAAGAGCTTGCCAGGATTTAACTGAATTTATCAAATCCATTGCCAAAGTTTTTGGGATTTAACCCTTACAGGATTTACTAATTTTGGGATTAGGGCTGTCAAAACAGCTCGTTAAGAAGCTCGTGTTCGTCTCGTTAATTTCGTTCGATAAATTAATGAGCCAAACAAGAACTAAGATGTGTTCGTTCATGTTCGGCTCGTTTTGGCTCGAAATACTACTCATCAAATTTATATATATATATATATATATATATATATATATATATATATATATATATATATATATATATATATATTAGTATTTTAAAAAATCTAATTGATTAAAAGGCTATAAAGATTTATAATCAATTAAAATATTGATTAAGAAAATAGAATAAAAATTATTAAATTAGATTCAAATGATGTTTTAATATAAATAATAATTTTTAAATCTTGCTCAAATTCTTATTCTTTTATGTCTTATGGCTACATGATTAGGGTTGTTAAAAGGACTCTTTGTTCGTGAACAGCTCATGTTCAGCTCTTTAAGCAAACGAGTCGAACACGAACACACTTTTTGAGCTCGAAATATAAACTAGCCGAACACGAGCTGAGCGTGGCTCGCTCGTGTTCGGCTCGTTTACACCCCTATTTGGGATTTACAGGATTAACTAAATCCCACTAATATAAATTTAATATGTAGTCATACAGCCTCTTTATGAGCTCAACTTCGCTGACATTGAACTTTCCAACTACATGCTCTAGCAACCACCCAAACATATAATCAAATATACTATTTTAATCATCCAAAGCTTTAAATATAACCATGTGACAGGATTGTTCTTTCAATCAAATTAATCTTATGTGAGATCTAGAAGTGAAGCTTCAAATTTGAGAAGATTGATATCAACTAATATTTCAAAATTGTTAGATAAATAGACTATTATAGCGAGGCATTTGTTGATTATATAGAGGGTGTTTTCATTGCCTTCCTTATTTGTTTAAACTAATAAGATACCTTAGCAATTCCTATAATGTTTTCCTATATAGTGTAAGTGTCTAATATATATTACTTGTTATCATTAATTGTGGCTTAAAATACTTTGTCCAATGTAATTATGGTATCTTCATTCTTTGGCTTGGAGAAAGGTTGGTTTCTACCAAACAAATTAGTTATAACTATTAAATGCAAACTAGTCTGTTTTTGAATGATGGTAATATCTTCATCTTCTCATTAATGGCATTTATATGATGGTCTTAATCTTCAATATGCCAATTTTAATCTTTAATTATATGCCCAAAAAACATATTTACATAAATTCATCATAATGTCAAATTTAGGATATGCAAGTATTTGATGTTATCTTTATGGGATACAATTTTGGCCATAAAACTATCAATACAATGCACTACTTCCTTGTGTAATACTAATGTCATGGCCCTCTGACTGATGACTCTTGCATATAAGAAGTAAGAAAAAAATATTTTATAGTAGATACTAATAAAAGTATGAAGACGATGTTGTTTATATTTATAGATAATTTAACTTGGTTGTATTTAAATGGCATGTATATAAATGAGAAATATAATGAGTAAATATGTTATCAATCATAACTTACCTTAAATGTGAAGTTATTTTTGAGGAATTTCTACTTCAAGTCATAACAATCTGTGCATACATGTGTCTAGTCATTTTATTTGTTAATGCAATTGTTACGGTATGGTGAATAAGCCAAAAGGCAGTCTAATATGACTACATTCAGTGATGATTAGACTAGTTTTCAATTTGATATCTTAAGCTTATGATAAGGAATAATCATTTACTTATAAAATTTTGAACATCAATGTGAATCACATAGAAAATGTTCACTTAATAATGTGAAGCACTAGTAGAGTCATTTGGTTTTTATTTGATTTTTATTTATACATTGGTTCAAGGCACAAAAATATATGGAAAAATGTTTGATAGCTTTTGTCATGCTCTTTCAATATATTTATAATATGCTCATTAAATTCATAAAAATCAACTAATTTGCTTCAATAAATCTATAATTTATTGAAAGAAGATATTACGTTGTAGCAAATGATTTGGGCAAACATTATAACTACCATGTTCACCACCTATAATGATTAACAATAGACATCATCTAATATCAAAAGTTAATATCTATACACCTAGAGACCAATATAATCACCTCACTTTCTTTCTTGAGTGTGTTACATTTTACTTAGATGCAAGCCTTGCATTCTTATTTTCTCAAACAATGGATATTTTTCTCTTAATTCACTCCACAAAGGATGTGGAATATTAAACCGAGTCATTTAAACATTCGTGTTAATTTTCTTATTATGAATCTTCTATCCTGTCTCCTTATTGAGGATCCCAAGTTTAATTTTTCAACTTGTCAAGCTCTCGAAGTCTACACTCTAATCCTATATAATTTCTCATCTTATTTGTATTACATCGAAGAAAAAGTATTTATTTAAATATAAGAGATTTCAACCTCAAATAAAAGCTTTCAACTATAGATAATATATTGTTGGATAACTTATCTCTCATTCTATCTCCACCTCTCGTATTTGTCTTTCTCTTTCTCCTACATAGGTAAAGTGTGTAACGTGACGTCGCTGAAAATATTCTAACCCTCTCAGTATTGAGAAAATATTCTTCCTATGTTCACTGTACGTAGAGTTGCGTTCGGTGAACCAATTAAAAATATCTCTAACCAAAAGTGTATGTCAATAGGCCTCACTTTTAATTTCTTTAAAAAAAAAAAACTAAAACTTGATTGGAGCCCGTACACAGCTCTGCGTGCAGGCTTCGTAAACCTATGCCCAATGATTCTACTTTTTGTTCCTCTTCTTCTCTAACATCAGGATGAGTGAGTTACTCTATCATCATTGGAACATGACCTAACACCATAATAAGAGAAAAATGGTATTTTAATCATGAGAAATTAATTACTCTCAAGTTTTAAGTAAAAAAAGCCACAACAATTAAATTATTAAATTATTTAATGAATTCAATAATAATTTAAAATATAACAATAATAATAATAACTAGTATTATTATTATTATTATTTGCATGTACAAAGCAAATCATTTTGTTAATCTCATATCAGGTAAACACTGAACTCATCCCAAGTTTTCGAGCTCGACCAGCCTAATCCATAAACTTGCCTGATAACTAACTTGGGCGCGACTATCAACTAAGCCAGTAAACAGACTACTCGTATCTCGACATTTTATGTAGCTCTAGAATTCATTATAACATCACATACTTTTATGTATAATATTACTATGTTCTTCTCAATCATGTAATGTGATTAAAGACGTCCTAAATTAATTCATAAATAATGGGTCAAAAGTTGGAAAAATGCAACCACGTTGTCATGGATCATGCGGCGGCCCATCCGGACAGTCGTCGGTTCGTGTGGTCGAGACACGTAATAGTTTCTCCAGAAATTGAGAAGTGGAAGATAAGTTAGAGGTTATCCTCAGGACAACTTTGGATCCTTAAAATCATTATTTAGGAGAAAAGAGTGCCAATGAATCAATAAATCCTTTGCAATAATTAACTACACAACAATTTCAAACTACTTTTTTTCTTGACAACAGCAGCGATTCTTCCATGTTCAGATCAAAATTCATAAGTCTGTAGTTAGTTTGATAAGTCAGACAGCATCAACAGATCATCATTACTGAAAACAAAACCCAAAAAGGAGAGATTTTGATGCAAAAAATGAACAAATCCATAAGCATATCAGAGCTTCAGATTCAAATCTATCTCCTTTAGTTCTGACGACTGCTCAGAATCGCTTGTCTTCAACTGAAAACTCCCCGGCCATGAAACATTTCTCCCTTCCTTTGAAGCAACAGGATGCCAAATCATCTGCTCATCTTGGAACCTTGCCGCCATGGGCATCCCTCCTTCAAGCTTTAGACTTCTATAATCTACAGAGCGAGGCTGAACTCTCAGTGAATGAACATAGGAAGAAGAAAAAGGAAAACTTAGAATCATTTTATGTGGCTGGTGAGTTCTCTTTGCTGCCCCTCTTTCTCTTTTGTGAGCGTTTTGATGGCCTCCTAGAGCCTGGGAAGTGCAGAATTTTCTCATGCAGAAGTTGCAGGAAAACATCTTGGGAGGAGATGGTTTGCTCTGGGAGTCTGAAGAATTCTCCATTGTTGATGTGTTGTTCCTTCCAAGTGTTAATTCCAACCATTTTCTGCTTTTTCCATTGCAAACATCTTCTTCTTCTTCTTCTTCTTCTGATTCTGATTCTGGTTTTTTCTGTTCATGTTGCTCTCTCTCGCTCATCTCTGCAAAGAAACTGAAGGAGTTGTGTGAGATTGGAGCTCTAGATGAAAAATGGAATTTGAGCTCTTTGGGTCTTTGAGGAATGGAATTGGTTCAATTAAAAAGGAAGGAAAGATGACATTTTGATGTGATATATTTTAGATTTGTAATAGTGCAGCTTTGTTATATATCATGTGGAATTCGTTGTATGTGGAAATAATGATAAGATGTTAGAGATAATACCAAGTTATTGAACGTGAGTGTAATTAATTTCTCCTACTTATATTGTTCAACTAAGTGAAAGGAGGCATTTACATACATATCACCCAACCCAATTTCTATGTATTCAATTTTTTTTTATAATTGAACCGAGCTCACTTGTTGAAATGGTTGAACCGAACCCACCTGCCCAAATAGCCTAAACAAGCTCACCTGCAGAAGTGACAGTTATCAGAAGAAGCCATCATGACTAACAAAACATTCGTCAATCTCTTATTAGAAACATCATCCTACACTTTGAACTCATTTCTTCTGCCCAACTATCAGGAATGGTCACTGTACCGATAATATTTGGCATCGACCATCAATACCTGGCATCTACACTATACTCTTCCATCAATACATTGGAGAAATGCGACATATAATACAGGCTGTACTACTTCAGTTATTTTATTCGTTTTCTACCTCGTGTGTAAAAGTAAAGGGAAAAAGAGCTTACTGAGATCATTTTCCATCTTCATTATCTCGATAATTCTGTAACTCACGAACACCCGATGAACCGCCTCTTTCCGACTTACTGGAGATCAAAATATAATATATTTCATAAACTTATGTTGAAAGAGTCTCATCCACTCTCTTTATCATTTCTCAATGATACAATGTTTTTTTACCGGGTTATATGTACTTACGAACTATATGAGACCCCACGTCTCAAAAGTCAACAAATACCTAAACTTCACTGTCTCCTTTTTCATGCATATGTAAGGCAGTATGTACGTAAAAATAGAAGTTTAGGTGTTAGATAATTAAATATTTAGGATTTGAGTGATGTGAATGTAAATCTTCATTTTTGAAAAAAAAATTGTTTCTTCTATAAGAGATATTATAAAAATTGTTATGGACTCATTTGCTAATTTTAAAAGAAGTCGTACAATATATATAAATAGCTATAGATTTATTTATATAAGATGAGGAAAGTACATATATAACACTCAAATTTTATTTATTTATACAATTAATACACAAATCATGTTTTTTAGTTATTATTAAAATAAATAAAGCCAATATATAATTAAAGTGAGGCTAATGATGTTGCCTATGGGCAATATTTATATAGAAAATGATGTTGTAGGGGGAAGGAAGTAAGAAAAATATAGTTGCATGGGATACTTTATGTAACTATTTATCTCTTTTGTGGCCCACATATTTTTGCTTGTAAGTCCAATGGTAGTGCCCATATCATGATTATGTTTGCTCATATTTATCCTCATATATACTACTTCTTCATTTTGCTCACCAGGTAAAACTTACATCAGCCATCATATCTAAGCTTCTTTTCTTCCCTCTCATTGATACTCCATCAACAAAATTTCATCATTTGGGACGAATTTCGAGACATGACATAGATCTCGAGATGACTTTTTAAGCGAGCAGTATTTAAACCTTGATAGAAAGTCATCCAGAATTCTGATTTCAACAAGCCTAGAATCAAACTGACCAGCTTGAAAAAAAGAACACAATGTTACTAAATTAGTCTAATCTGACAAATCAAGATCAAGTCATTAAACCACTTTAAAAGTTTTATGGACATATTTGAAAGGTCAAATGAATATTGATTTTCATGAGTTTATAGTCAAATCGAGTGTCTTGACAAAACGAATCTAACATGCTCAAAATCATTCAATTCTGACATCAATAAGGAACTCAAATATTCATCAAATAACGTTTGATCGAGGGATTCCCTCTGAGTTGCCCAATCAAAATAATTGTTAATAGAAAATTGCGGGCATGTAAAATTTAATTCATCGTTGTTGAGTTTGAGACAGAATATCTATTCACCGCAAATAATCAGTTAGTAGACATTTATACCGCCTAAAAATGTCCTATTACCGTCAGATTTTTCGGGCTGTGGTTTTTCTATAGTTGATGGACCCTAAGTCCTCCATGAATTATTTAAGTAAGAAAAAAAAAAGAGATAATTTTCTTCTGAATTTTTATTGAACATTGAAGAAGAGAACTATTGTTTTGCTTGCCTTGATGCCTCACATCATTTGGACCATTTGGGGACAGAGGAAACAAGGAACTCAGTGTCGTTTATGACCAACACAGTCACTCCATGCTTATCCATGACTCTGAAGTTTTGCCCTGCCAAGAAATATTGTATGTAAGGGTGTAAGCGAGCCGAGTAGAGCTCGAGCCGCCCTTAGTCTAAGCTGGAGCTTGATTAATCTTATCGAACTCGAACTAAAGTCAACGAGTTCGAGCCGACTTGTTTAATATAAAAAAGAAAAAAATGATATTAATTTAAAATAATTTTTATAATAAGTTGGCAAATATAATGAAAAACCGAGAGATAAATAATAAGAAATCACCTAATATACACTATAAGGTATTATTTCTTAACATTTTAAATACCTTAAAGATAAAACTTTGAAATTTAATATATTTTGAGTATATTATATGTTAATATTTTTGTTAAACAAATCAGCTCATGAGCTAACGAGTCAAGTCGGGCCTGGCTTGAGCTTGACTTGTTAGCTCATCGAGTTCAGTTCAATAGCCACTTATTGAACCGAGCTCGAGCAAGCTCACGAGTCGTCTTGACTCACTTGCACCCCATTCGTTTTCTGAAAATACGTAATGATTCAATTTGAATCTATGCAATTGTGAATTGATGCCAAACAATTTAAAAGCTTATGCTAATAAAAAAAATCCTTACCAATATACAAAAAAAATCAACATTTATTTTTAATTTTAGTATCACTTTTTTTTCACTAATCTCGTGTAGGGGGCAAATGAGTAGAGTCGAGCTCGAGTCACTTTCAGTTTGAGCTTGGATTTGATTAATTAATCTTATTTGAGCTTGAGTTTATGGGTTAGAGATGGAGCACGAGCTTAAGTTTACAAATTTGAGTTGGCTCAGAGTCGGCATGTTTATTCTAAAATAGTGAAAATAATATTATTTTAAACTATTGTTGTAGTAAAATGACATAAAACGAGCAACTAGGAGACATAATAAGAAATCAATCGATATACAATATAAAATATTATTTTTGAAATACTTATAATAATACTTTTAATAATTTAAAATATCACGAGTTTAGTATATTTTGTATTATTATTTTTTGAGCGAACCGGCTCACGAGCTAACGAGTCGAGTCTGAACTCATTTGAGCTTGGCCTGTTAGCTTGTCAAGCTCACCTCACGAGTCACGAGCCAGCTTGGTTCGCCCAAAACCTCGTGTATTTCAATAGTATGTTTGTCTTTACAAAGGTATTATTTCGCATTACATTGCTACACTGCACGCATGCCCCATATTTAAGAATATAGACTTCCATATGAAATGCACGGTAAATTCAAATGGACAAACCACTCAATTCTTATATATTTACATATCTAACACCCTCATGAATCATAAAATTTTAATTTTTGAGGTTTTGGTTGGTTACTTGGGGGTCAAATAAACTCTAAATTTAATGTGTCTATGGTCATACCAAGTATTCTCGACTAGTGGAACCTAACGAAACAAAGATCACATGATTCCAATGTCATTAAGGGCATTAAATCATTTAACAAGGGGAATCAATGTGGGTCGTTCGCTCAAGTGATTGTGATTATTATTCATCGAATGACGAAAATACCCTTATTTCAGGGCCTATAAATAGACCTCGCTCTTCACTTGGAGGGGAGGAGGGAGGAGAAAAAGAGCCCATTTTTCAATTTTGTTATTGGCTGAAGATCATGCGATAATTTCAACCTTCGTAATCGTCGACCACCGCTCGTTGTTCACTGTCAACCACCGTCGGTTGCCTCTTGCTCATCGTTGTTGGTGGAGTTTGCAAAGCAACGAAGCAGCCAAAAAAGTAATGATGCACATTGCTGAGTAACAAAGTATATGTGAAGTAAAGACGTACATTACAGAGTAACGAAGTACCCTACGAAATAACAAAACACATTGTAGGGAAATGAAACATGTGAAATAAAGACGCACCTTTCAAAGTAACGAAGTACTCTATGGAATAAAGACACTGTGAAATAACAAAATATCATGCGAAGTAACGACACATATCATGAGTAATGAAGTACTCTATTGAGTAATTAATGAAGTCTCCTACATTTAGAGTAACGCAGTGATCTAAATATTGTGCAATGAAGTACCCCGAATATGATGTATCAAAAACCCGACATAAATTCTAGTAGCAAGTGCTCTAGATCATTATACAACGAACATTTCTGCATACACACATTATACTTGGAGAAATCTTGTAGATCTTTTCCAGTCATGGGAAAAGAGTTTTTCTTTGAACTTAGAAACATATAGTTGATCATTCCAGTCAGGCGTTTGGGCTAGACCTCGTGATTTTTTTCATCTCGAGCTTTTTCACCTAAAAAAATCATGATGTCTCCTCCTATTTCTTTTTATAATCTATGAGTGTGTTAGATTTTGTACAATGCTGAGACGTTAAATTATTGTTCTACCGCCGCGAATTTTCTGGTACTCAACTCACCTAGATTTTATTTTTTACATTTACACTGCCCAAATCTTTCATATCACATACAAAAATACCAGTATTTTAACTCATAAAATATAAAATGCACCATTCATGCATGGGCAAGATGGAATATAATTAAAAATAGAAGTTTTAATTTTAGAAAATTTGCGCGAATCTAAACACACACCCCATATACAAGGTTTTGAACCCAAGTCATCTTGATTGAAAGACAAAACTCTCAATCAACACGCTAAGGTAACTCGCGTAAAAATCAAAGTTTAGGCATCACACATGTAAATACAAAGGAATCAAATGACAAGCATGTAAATCTTCCTTTCTTTGATGTAAGAACCCCAAATCTGAACACATAACATTACCATACCACGTACGTGCATGCATACATATATACACACAGGGAGCGAGAGAGAGAGAAAAAAAAAATTTAAGTATAATTCTGCATGACAAGTATATATGTATATATATATGAGTATCACACCCCTACAGATGGGGTTTTTGAATCTATGATCTGAGAGGACTTACGACTTTTAAAGAGATTGCACGGAACACGTACGTGAACACGGCATATATTGACAAGAATGTTCTACAGTAGGCGATGTTTTTTATTCTGTATGAGATGGTAATATTCTTTCGGCGCAAGTGCTCCAATACCTGTGCTTCCTCAGTGGGAGGACGCTGAAAGCTCTGCAGTCTCACCATCCCACAGTTACTGCTTTTGTCTGATGTAAGCTTTGATGCTTAGCCGACTTTGGATACATTTCATATGGTGTCAGGAGCTGATGAATCAGTCCTATTAATCAATTTAGATAAGAAAAGCTTCTCCTCCACATGATTTATAGTACTAAGCATTTGGGGTCCACATTTATTAGGTATATGTCATTTTAATATAGATATGATATCTTCTTAGTTGTCCATGAAATGATAGCCATGCAATGTAATGTGATGGTGGAGTTTTACATTTGTCTCTTTGCACAATTTTTTTGTGAACATTTTGCTATAGAGAATGAAGAACGTGGTTCACGCTGTGTTGTTTTGTGTGTTGTGTTTGGTCGCATGGTGGAGACTGGAATGATCGAATTGTGATCTGTTGTGTGGTGAGTGGCGGGCGTGATGGTTTTATATGATTTGGGGGTTGGAGGGGTGAGTGTAATTATTTGTAGAATTAAATTGTGTGATTTATTCGAGCTCATTGTCAACCAAACAAAAATATATATTTTTCAGAGGGTCAAGAAAACCTAGGTAATATTTATTATTTTATTCTATTTTATTTTATTTTAAAAAAATATATTTAGCATATTTGATTAATGTATGATTATTTTTTAAAAATTTTTCAAAATACCTATATGTTATTTTGAGTATTTTCTAAGACATGTTAATTTATTTTTAAAAATAAAAAATAAAAATATTTAAAAAAGCACACTAAATATACATGTTTTTAAAAATAAAATAAAAAAATAAAAATAAAAAATATCAAACATATTTCACTTCAGGTAGAAATGTATACAAAACAAAATAAAAATAAAAAATAAAAAATAATCTCACAAGGCTCATAAATACATTAAGTTGATTAAACTCGATTCGCTCTAGTTTGATCGGGTCGAGCCTCTTATGGTCTCGATCGAAAATGTTGCTCCAATAATTAATGTCGAAATTTAGGTCAAGTGGGCCCACTTGATTCATGCCCCAAAGTTTAGTGACCACTTTGGCTTCTTGTAAAAATTAATACTTTTTAGGTGCTTCAATTCTCAATAATTAGAAATATCACCTCTTTGATTCATGAGAAAACATGCCATCAAGAGAAATGTTTATGAGCCTTGTAAATTTATTTCTTCATTAATAGTGCTATAATCTTCACAAAGTATAGTTTTATCTCATCTTTAAATATATAAAAAAAATTATTTTTTTTAAAAGAATATTTTAGAGATTTTGTATTTTGAATAAATTATTTATTGACTTTTTAGAGAGTGCTAAATCTTATATTCTCTCAAGGAAGATTGGCATACATATCATTGATCAATTCATATGTATTTATATGACCAACAGTGTTGTCATCCGTGACCTGTTGGGAGAGCATCCTCTTTGAAGGTCGTAAGTTCCCCTTAGGTCACGGGTTCGAATCCCCTTCTGGCCAGTTTGCTGGTGGTGTGAGGGTGGTCCTCAAATAATTAGACACATGAGAGTGGTTGCGTAGCTTGTATAATAGCATCCGACCATTCTTCATATATAACACCAACAGATAAGCTTCAATTTTAAATACATGGCACCTTAAATATGCCTAAGAAGGTGTATTTCACTTTTTTAAAATTAAATGTTAGTATTTTTTATGTGACATGGAAGATTTGGGTGATATTAATGTATAAATTAAAATTTAGGTGTTAGATATGCCAGTAAATATGAATTGGGTTGTATGTATGAAAATGCCCCTAATTTTAGTAGACCTTTTAATATCTTGCAAAAACCATATGCCCTCAAATTTCCTCATTTTTAATTACTATTGTAAGAAGAGGCTCGGAAAAAAAAAAACATGCATCTCTAAAGTAGCAATCATAAAATAGAGATAATGAATAGAGAGGGAATGAGAAATATGATCCGCGCTGTTGTGAAACGCACATCGACCACGCAAGTATACATGTCATTCAAGTAATATACATATTTTTTAGTACTTGCATCGATAAAACATGGAAATTTTTAATTTCCAAGTCAGAGTAAAGTTCTAGTTTACTAGTCTTTGTCTAGTTTGAAGGGAAGAAATTTTGTGAGTTTTTAAAATGTCTAATCCTAATTTTATAAAAGTATAATCTAGAAGTGAGGGTAGGATTTTCAATCAAGTGAGAGTACCATCCTTGAATTAGACATTAGGAACCTAAGTGATTCAAATATCATTGACAATCGGGAGCAGATTTTATTATTAGCTTCTTCAAAGGACATAAGAAGGTTTGAGATTTCATATTACAATTGTGTCTCATAAACCATCCAAAATTCTTCAGGATTCCATGTTTCCCTACTAATTAAACTCTCCTAGTAACAATATTATTATTCTCATAGACAGTGTGTTAACTTAATTATTCCACTAAATTTGCTTCCGGAACTCAAAGATTACAATAATTTTTAATAGATTAAGCGGTAAAAAATGAAGCACAGAAAGTTAAAACATCAATATTCCTAAAAGCTTTATTAATAAGGAGGTTCCTAGATTACCAATTCAAGGGAGAGCAAAGAAGTTTGAGGGCTACTCAAGACATAAAATGAAACATGATTTCATTAATAAAATTTAAACAAGGGTAAGTGTAAGAGTTTAAGGGTATAGAAGATTTATAAAACCCAGTAGAAAACAATTGTGTTCCCATAAATTGTTAGCCACTAGACTCTCCTTCCTTTCTACATTACAAGACTTTCAATTCTCCAAATCTCTCACAATCTTACGCTCTCAAATTTTCACGGTCTTTCGCACAAAAGAAAATGCAGTAATAAAAAACTATATAGTCCAAAACAGTTGAATTCCCTATTAATAAAGCTCTAGAGAGCCATGAATACCACATGACCATCAACATTGTATTAGGTTTGTTCTGGATGCCTATGTGCTATCTTTGGGCTTCAAGTTTCCTGGTGGGTCGGGCGCTAGAGCGCCAAGGTTGGGCGTTAGAATTCTTGTGGCTCTAGAATTTGTCACACCAAATAGTCCCTCATCAGGTGCAAGGGCACCAGGATTATAGTTGCTCTATATTTTGGCGTGGGAATGTAACAATCAAGCTCATAGCATGAATCTTGGCTCCTTTTTGCTCCCCTTGCTAGCATTTATCATACATCCTACATAAACAAGCATATATACCTAAGAAAAGCATAGAAATGATACAAATAATAGTAAAATTGCAGTCAAATCACAACACAATTTCAACATATCAAGCTACTGATAGAGAAAACAAATGAAGGAGTTTTGTAAGTGCTCATAGCAGAAAGGTCTCTTATTTCTTCACGAACGAGATCGGCGGAGATCATTTGTTTCTTAAAGAACGAGATTTTATGAGTTTTGGTTCGATCAAAAGGACTTTTCTTTGGGACCCCTGCGAAGAGGACTAATAATATGAATTATCCACTTCTACACATCCACTATTTGCCTTTACAGCAGGCGATTGTGTTATCTGTCAGTCTTTGATTATCTAATTAATGAAAAATAAAAAAAACTCTTGTAAGTGATCATCAAAGCGAGTTAGCATAACTTTCTCTGGTACCATGATAATTTTTATTTTTTCAGAACCACTATG
Organism: Phalaenopsis aphrodite; assembly: GCA_003013225.1. NCBI lineage: Eukaryota > Viridiplantae > Streptophyta > Magnoliopsida > Asparagales > Orchidaceae > Phalaenopsis > Phalaenopsis aphrodite. Next base: position 145,080 of record NEWO01000758.1, on the reverse strand, counting down.
CCATACATTTAAGCACAAATCTCGAAGCATTTGGTTTTCTTCTAACATTAAAGTTGCATGATATAGTTAAAAAGTGTCTCCTACTTCCTTGGCCTTCATTCCCATCAATCTGGTTCTATGCTTGGCTCCTGCCTGCTAAACTAAGGCAGTAGTCCAAATATAGAAGCATTGTAGCCAAGAAATCTTAAATGAAAACATTGAATGATTTAAGGGTCATGCATCAATTTTGGAGCTTAGTGTTTGTATTGGACTTCACTCTAGTTTGTTACAAGATAAGAATCCTAGAGAAATTTATCTTTTAATTTAGATTTTGTATTTTTTTGTTTTA